>PVJA010053743.1:0-11857 GCA_004027025.1 Myocastor coypus
TTGAGCTATCTTCCTAGACCCATGGACTCTTTTCTTCTCTTCTCTTTTCTCTTTTCTTCTCTTCTCTTTTCTCTTTTCTTTTCTTCTCTTTTCTCTTTTCTTTTCTTCTCTTTTCTCTTCCTTTCTGTTCTTTCTTTTCTTTTTTTCCTCTTCTCTTTTTGTTTTTTTAATGTATTTAATGCAGAGTCTTCAGGGTCTCACTACAGAAATGGCACTCATAGTGATCCTCCTGTTTTCAGCCTCCTAGGCACTGGGATTTCAGGTGTGCCTCACCACACCCAGTCTTAATCACCATCTAGGCATACCTCAGTGTGGAGCTGGCACTGCAAGCCCTGAGGATTCAACCCTGATCACTGCATCTGCCTAAGCAAGCACTTCAATCCACTGAGCTATCTGGTTGGCTCTTCACTTTTAAATCTTCAGTGCAAAGATTAATTCTGATCTTAATTTGATGCTTACCTGTGGAGCTTTCTAGAGCTATTTGCATTAGATTCTTTTCTTTGCCCCCCCCATTTATTGTTATCTCTATGTTGCTAACATGACTTATTATTTTCTCCATATTTTAGCTTTCAAAAATAATTTTAAATACAGGAAATACATAGGTATAAGCAATGAGCTAAGCAACCAAACTCCTAGGTCAGCTATTGCAAAGCAGGGCCACAATACAGATCTTCCATACACTAAATTCTTAAAGCACAAGAACACAAGTCCTTGATTCACAAAACCAAAGCTGTCACTTAAGAATATAAAATAGCCAGGAAGACAAAAGAGATCAGAAATCCACTGAAACAAAAGTCTAGGGAGTGTTTAAAGCCCAGGGGTGGGGGTGCAGATGGGCGTAGGCTCTATGCATTTGCCAAATGATGTCTCTAAACTTTCTTCAACACAGAAGACAGTTTCATAACTTGGAGCATTTGCCTGCTGAAGTTAGGGTTCATGCTCCTGTAGAACCTGACAGCTAAGGGTGCTATTTTTTCTTTATCATTGCATTTCAAAGAGATACATCCCTGATCCTTGACAGAAAACTAGAAGACTGGAAAGAGTGTTTTTATGAAAGGATTTACATTTCAAAGAGGCAAGGAAAAGTTACACTATAACAAAGTCGCTAAAGTAAATGTTCCAAGAAAAGCAATGCAAAGAGCCTAAACGAAGTGTATCAGTCAAGTTGACTAGAGAGTTTCAGCCCTGTGGGTCAGTTCTCACAAGTCTCTGGCTGACCGTGGTCCTACTGAACAATGCTGGGCTTATTAGCGAGCTCCAATTCAGCTGCAAGTTAGCAGCATACAGGTTGCCATATATATATAAATGCAAACCTCAAGTGAAATTATGCAATCGTCTTGAAGCTACTGATTACATAACATCAGCAAATATCCATTTACCAATGTCACTGCAAAGATTCAGGGAAGTATATTCTGCCAACAGTAATAACAAAAGACAATGAATATTTGCTGAACATTAGCCCAAATTATTGGAGCAATCAATTCACAAATAAAAGCTAGCAATTAGCAGAAACAGGTAACTGAGTTCTAATATATTTTTTGGGAAAAAATATTCCAGGTTTAAAAAAAAAAATATGTATTGTATGCTAAAACAGTCTATCCTCTTTTCCATTACCATTTACTTGTTAAGATACAGAAAAATACAGCAGGAACATATTTGGGGAAAGATTTTAAAAGGGGCAGAGGACTTTTAGAATGTTAAAATGCTTGATGACCCAAGTCATATAAATGGTGCAAGAGTAGAAAATAATCACAAATAGCTGGATAGAAGCACGGCTCAAGAAGTTAGAGAATAGGAAACAGTGTAACCCTGGTGAGAAGAATGGTTATCATTATCATTTGTGAAAGCAATAGAGAACAAAAGTAGAAAGTAGAAAACAACAACTGAGTTCAATAATGAGAGGCTAGACTAGATGCTCTCAAAATGATCAAGAAAAAGTCATAAGCAGAGTTTTAGAAAGAGGACATAAAATGGTAAAAACAAACATGGTATATGAGAAGGATTTTTTTTCTCTTTTCACCTTACTTATCCTTTATATTAAAAATCATTGAGAATTCCTAAGAGCTAGATTCATGTGCATCATAGTATTAACATAACGGAAATTAAAGCTGTAAACTTCTAAATGTTTCTTAACAATCAAAATAAATTAATCCACTACATGACAACATAGATGACACATTTTAATGAAAAATGACTATTTTCTAAAAATTTAGTAGAATTGAAGGATGTTCCATTGCACTTAAAAAAATCTTTGTCTCCATCTTAGTACAAGATCATCATATTTTAAAGTTTTAATTAATTAATTTATTTTTGTTTTGTTTTGTTTTATGCAGTATAGAGTCTCACTACACACACTGGACTCATCATGATCCTCTTGTTTTCAGCCTCCCAAGCACTGGGATTACAGGTGTACACCACCACACCCAGTCTCATTTTATTTATTTTTAAATATCTATTTTTCCATGTATATCTTGCAGAGTGTTATTTTGGTATTTCTTGAAGAAAGCTGGACCTCACACAGGTAGATAAATGGGAAAGGAAGGAATGCAAATTAGCATAGCTATATTTTCCTGGTAGTGACAAGTGGTTACACGTTAAAGGTTAATTGCAATCTGGAGTCTGAAATGATATCAGTGAACTTTACATATTCTGTTATTTTAAATTTAATTGGACAATTTTGCACTTTGAATCTTTTATCTTTCATTTTGTGCTGTTATGCATTAGTGCATAGTTTTCATTTTATAGTATCAAATAATCACATTTGTTAATAACCACCACTAATCTTACCAAAGAAACTTACATACTGAGAAGCTGTTAATTTTGTGGTGGCAAGATGAAATTTTCCAGGTTGTATTCTTTTCTGAAAGCTCAAATTTTATTATTGCCAACAAAATATGTGAGTTGTTTTCTTCAAGTAATATGCTTATTTTTGTTTTCATTTTTAGAAAAATGTACACCAGATACCCAAGTCAAAATCTTTAGCTTTTCAGGTATTCCTTAAAGATAAAATGTTGTTTCCTGAAATATTTGGCTAGTTCAACTAAACTCTAACAAAGGTATGACTGCTTTTTCTTCTAGGTATTTTTTATTTTATAGAAGAACCATTTTATTTACACTTTTGATACTATCACATGAATCATTAAAATTTTATTTGTAAGTGTTGGGGTCTAACTGAATGTATACAATTTACTATTTTGTGAAGGGCATTTTTACTCTTTTATTAACACATGGTAATTATATATATTTACATTACAGAGCCATATTTCAATACATGTAAAGGACTGGGAAAATAGCCCAGTAGAATAAATACTCCTTGCAAGCCAAGGGCCTGAGTTCAATTCCTGGTCCCTCAAAGAAAAAGAAAAAACAAAAAACCTCCTCTTCCAATACATGTATACAATGTATACTGATCAAGTCAGGGGAGTTAACAGTTATGTCACTTTAGCATTTCTTGTGGTCGGAGACTTTACCCTCTCCCAGTTACTCAAAAACTACATAGCATATTACTATAAACGATCAATCCAATCTGCATTCTTTCTCTCTCTTTCCTTGCTGTAACTACATGGTCATGAACAAATGATAATGACTAGCACAGTTGTCCACTGCCTTGATTCATGAAAAAGTGTCAGGTTTTCCACCATTTTTGGCTTTACAAGCACACTTGCCAACACACTGTAAAGTTAATACTGTCAACATCTATGGAAATAGATGTGTTTTATGGACCCCCTGAAAAGATCTCTCAGACGTTCCTACCTGCAAAACAGCTTAAGACTACACTTTGAAAAAGATTAAACTAAAATCATGATTATGAGGTTTTAATTTGTTTCTTTGGATATTTTCTTCCTCACATTAACAAGCAAACTCCAGAAAGTCTAGCCAGATTTACCTTTTTCAGGCCCTAAAAGAAACATAGTGGCATAAAGTAGTGCAACTATTCAGAGAAAAATCAAAAGTTCCAAGCAACATACATTCTATTTGTGCAGAAGAAACTTTTATAAGGACAGATTTGCATTTATAATTGTCTGCATGCTGTGTTGAGTGCTTTTATCTAAATATAGACTGAGGTTTTGAAAAAAAAAAAAAAAAGGATAACATCCTACGCAATTATAATTAGAGCAGCAATATGCGAATACCTGCCTGGCAAGAAAGCAAATGAACTTCGAGAAAATCTGACTTCTGATATTTTTCTATAGCTAACGAAAGAGAAGAAATTATTTTGAGGCAGAACTTAAGCATCCAACACCATCATCATGTGAAGAAGAGCCATAGTGTGAGGGCCACACTGTGGTTTCCTTGTTACTAGCTGTAAGGTTGCTTCCGAGATTAAAGCATTATACAGGAATTAGTACCAACTGAGGGACCAAATCCACATTCTAATCCTGATTCTTCCATGGGGTCTTGGACAGCAACACCCTGCCATTCCGGGCCTCATTATCTTTGAGCTGAAGTGTGTAGAGAGCCCCACCAGATAATTCATAAGGGTTCCTTTCCAGTCTACTGTTATGTAATTTTAAGAGGAAGTATTTCTTTTTTTTTTTTTTTTTTTAATTTTTATTTATTTTTCTTGTTTCAGAACTTTTGTTTGTTTATTTATTTTTATGGCCGTCTCAGCCTGCCCTGAGGGCAGGGCTGGCGCAGCATGTGGTGCCGGGGATCAAACCGAGGTCCCTGCAGCCGCCTAAGCCTTCCTAAACAGGCGCTTTAGACCACTGAGCCATCCCACCCGGCCCAAGAGGAAGTATTTCTATAGGACCTAAACTGCACAAAATTGAGTTGGCACTTATCACTGGATGGCAGAAAAAATTAAAAAGAGTGAAGATAAAGGTAAAGGAAATATGAGAAAAATGCTACATGATCATGTAATCAGAAAGGATTTTAAAACTTTGAGTTTCTACTCAATATTTTGACAGAAAATAGGAAAAGCTTTATAAAAGGTTATTCTCGTCTTCCTTCCAATGTCGTCCGATAGCACCTTATACTTATAGAACTTATCACATAAATTATAGAATTTATCACATTGTTTACCTTGGTTTAATTATTCATTTCATATCTGGCAATAGGCTTCTTGCCTCAGGAAGGCATATAATGTGGCAAGCATTGTTTTTTGACCTGTTGATTCTTGAATATTAATTCCTCTGCTTAACACTGTGTAAATATTTGTTGTGAGAAATAGTTAATTACCATCTCTGTGTTAATGCCTCTTGAGTGTCCTTTTCTGCTTTCGTATCATAGAAACTAGCATATGACCTCATTTGTAGTAGACCAGGGATGACAAAATTACAGCTTATAGCACATTTGTGCCCCAATCTATTTTGTAAATGAAACTTTATTATGACACAGCTATATTCATATGTTTTTAAACTGTCTAGAGTTATTTTTTTACCCTATAATGGCAAAAGTTATTACTTGTGAGAAAGCCAGGTTAACCTGCAAAGCTCGAAATACTCTCTAGCCTTCTATAAAACAGGTCACTGATTCCTGGCCCAGGGTTTAAGAATATCATGACTAATGAAAGCATCTTAGGTCAAGAGTAAAAGCCTATTGTCCTACAGATTTTTATCAAGACTGTAAGTCTCTATATTCAACAAACAAGTTTGTTTTTCATTATTTACTTTAAGCCTTGTTTCTAAAACTTGAAGCCTTCTTTATCCTTCTATATAACCATGGGAATTTTACATGAAAAAGTACACGGCAGTAGTCTATCCTTTGAAGGTCCAAATCTCCCACATCAGTGATGCCTTTCATTCATCATCTGAACATATTTACTCCCTCTGGTTCCAGTGACTAGTTGTCTAATATCTGGCCTGCACACCAGGAAACCCAGCAAGCTTGCCATGGTCAGCAGGATCATATTCAGTTTCTTATTGCTTCTTTCTCTAGTGCACTATAGATCATGATTAAAGGAAGCCAGACAAAAATAACAGAGACAGTTGGCATGGAAAATGGGCTAAAATACATGGAAAAAATAATTTTCTGTTTTATTGGTAAACAAATGACAGGAACAACACATAACAATGGAATTGCAATAGCTTTCTTTTTCATATTCTAGGAATATTGTAAAGTCAAAGTTTTGCTCTCATAATTTTCTTTCTCAATTAAATGACTTAGATAGAAGTACCTAGGAAAGCCAGTAAAATAATCTACTAAGTAAAAATAAAATATGAGGGGATGACATTGAGAGTCCTTGGAATTCAGCGTATATTAGGCCAAACAACACACCCAGGTTAACTGTCTTGCTCTGTGCTCCTTACAGAAAATGTAACTTTTGCATGGCATCTGCTTTACATTTACTAGGAAAGCAGGGACAAACCTGTGTGAGTACCAGACAGACATCACAGAAGAGAAATATTTCATGCTAGATAGAAGGTAGCAAAGCAACAAGGAGTGACCACAGGTTTTTCTAGCCCTTATATTTTATCCAGGCTACTCAGGGTGAGTAGAACTCATACCCTTAATCCTAGAGCCCTTGAGCCTAGAATTGCATCATGAATCAATCCCAATCTCACACATTCTAGACCAGCCACATCTGTCAAAGTGCAACATATGACAGCATGAAGCTTTGGGGGCATACCTAGACATAAGCCATAACACAAAGCAAAAAGGGACAGCCTTCTGCTTAAGTTTCAGAGAAAAGTAAATATATACAATAGTTTTATTCTTTAATGTTTCATAGCAGAAAGAAAGCCATGATTGATTTCTTTATGATAGCCATTCTTTCTGGAGTGAGATGGTATTTAAATGTTGTTTTAATTTGCATTTCATGAATGGCTAGTAATGTGGAGCAATTTCTTCATGCATTTATAGTCTTGTTGAATTTCTTTCTCTGAGAAATGTGTATTTTTCTCAGATGACCATCTCTGATTGGGTCTTTGAATTTTGGGACCCAAATGGTTTTTAGTTCTTTATAAATTCTAGATAGGAGATCTTTGTCTGAATACCTATTAGTCAAAATCTTTCCAAAATTTGTGGGTTGTCTTTTCACTCTGTTGGTAGTTTCTTTTGATGTGCAAAAA
The DNA here is from genome assembly GCA_004027025.1 of Myocastor coypus. Taxonomy (NCBI): domain Eukaryota; kingdom Metazoa; phylum Chordata; class Mammalia; order Rodentia; family Myocastoridae; genus Myocastor; species Myocastor coypus. The sequence goes on from PVJA010053743.1 coordinate 7,014, forward strand.
CTTCTTAGTCAGAGGAGGTCCCATTTGTTGATTCTCTCAAGTGTTAAACATGCATTTTGAATTTTGCCCATGAACTCTTTGCCTACTCCGATGTTTTCAAGATTTTCTCCCACTTTCTCTTCCAGGAGATTTAATGTTTCTCTTTTAATATTTAGATCTTTAATCCATTTTGACTTTAGTTTAGTGCATGATGATAGACCTGGGTCATGTTTTAATTTTTGGCAGGTAAACAGCCAGTTTTTCCAGCACCATTTGTTAAAGAGGGTACTTTTCGTCCAGTAAACATGTTTGGACCTTTTGTCAAAGATAAGGTGGCTGAGTGTGTTTGTATATGCTTCTGCATCTTCTATTCTATTGCATTGATCCTTAGGTCTATTTTTTGACAATGCTATGCTAATTTTATCACTGTAGCTTTGTAGTATCTTTAGTTCAGGAATTGTAATGTTTCCTGACTTATCTTTGTTGCCCAAGATTGTCTTTGCCCAAGATTGGCTCTTTGGATGCATAAATGCACATTTTATGAATACGGTAGACAGGCTTACTGCTCATTCACTCTATGGGGATCATTTGAAACAATCATCTATGACTTTCTCATAAGCATTTGAAATAATTTCTTAAATTCTTAGGAAAGCACAAAGTAAGGGAAGGGTCTTTCTTGTTCTATCAAGAAAGTAAAATCATCAAATTTATTTTTCAAAAGAAATATCTTTTTTTAAAGGAAGTGGTAAAAGGATAAAGTCATACCTTGGAAAAGAATTTAGGGAAGAATTCTTACGCTAAAAATCTGGCCTCAAAGTACTTCATTCAATAGCTACTCTTAAAGGCTTTTACATTTCTTATTTTCATCCTAATAAGGGATTTATATACTTTTCTTAAGGTAAGATTCAGTGAATTTTCTTTGTAAATAGAAATTTCCATAAGCTATGTAAAAATGCAGTCACTTACATTAGTCATACAATGTTGATGAGAACATTTTCGTTGTATCTCTGAGATCTCTGCATAATTCTCCATGAGATAAAAACTTTCAGTTTGAGATAAAGATAAATTGTCTTCACTGAGAAACAGAATTATCTTCCTGTTATTCTATAAGGTTTGAGTCATGTTTTTGTTTCTCTCTTTCTAGTGTGTCCTGGGAAGCTCAAGGCTAAGTACTATTGTCAAAAGTAATAGCTACATTTTCTTTCCCATTTGTCATGTCAGTTTTTATCTCTTTTCCCTACTTGATTTCTTCCTTGGCCTGCTTCTCTTCATATTTTTAAACATAAATTTGCTTCCATGGTTTTATCAGGGCTTTAAATCCCTTTTCTATACTGAGGTCCATGATCTAAATATCTGCCAAGAGCGTAGTGTTTCCCACTGTATGGCTCCCTTTTCAGAGGCTGAGCTCACTAGTCTCTTCTCCCCTTTTTCATTCTCCAAGCCAGGAAGCAACACAACAGTTTGAGAGGAACAGTGCCTCTGTAGATTTACTCATCAGGAAGGACCCTTTCCTTTGCTTGTTTACTCACAGACTGCCAGTATCTTTTGAGTAATCGCTGCTCTTTCATGTCTCCATGACTGACATTCAGTCTCCAGGCCCAGGAAAATGGTACATGTGGCCAATGTATACAGAGGAAACAATTAAATTAATGAAATCAAAAATTATGAAAAGTGCAATCTTTTAAGAATTGTATTAGTAGAGTAAATACCTAGGGTGGCTTGCATGGATTGCATCCACTTACATAACCAAAGCTGTAGTATTGGGAAATGGGAGGAAGGCACTATGAGGCCTGCTTGCCTAGGGACGTAGAAATCTGATTTGTGATACATTCAAGGAAGAAGATATCTCAGGATGAAATTAATATGGAGTTGCATATTAAATAATTTTTAAGACTTGGAATGGTCTTAAAACAATATACCTTCAATATATGGCAGGTGGAATGTTTACACAATGATATGAAGCCAAAGCAATAAAGAGACATTCAGGAAGTGATGAAAAGTTCTTATTTAAGTTTAATAGACAATAGGGTTAAACAAGCAGTTGTGTGTGAGTGGACAGAAGGGATAGGTCAGATTATGAAAACACCTTACGATTCAGGTAGCAAATTTCATCTGATACAAAAACATTACTATTCACTTTTTGAATTGTTAAAAGTTTGAATTGGTTAAAAGTTGCATTATTTGAAAATGGTAGAAAATTAAAGCAGTACTTATTAGAGGAAGGGAGATTATATAGAAGACATTAGAAATCTATGTACAGTAAGATGACAGCCTTGGTTGGAATGCTTCTAACCTAAAGAGAAAGAGAAATTCTACCTGGAAAAGGAAAGAATTATGAGTCTTCTTAGATGATAAGTACATATGAATAATGAGCCACAGTGCTACTTACAAAGGAAACTATCACCATATAACTACTAAAAAATAATGTAATATACGCTACACTAGTATTGGTCTTAAAAATCATAAATAAGCATAGAGAATGAAATTCCTAGACACGTAAAATGCTAGACATTGATTTTCTTTTGCAAGAGGGTAATTTACATACATCATTATTTTAACGCTGATTATTTCTAAAGTTGTAGTTTAGAGACTCTGTGCATCATTGTAACAGAACTGTTCATCTGCAAAGTACAGGCAAGAAAGGGTCTGTGCAAGATTACTGGACCTGCTATAATGAAATATTATGGGATGAGGGTTTTAAACAGCAGAAATGTATTTTCTACCCTTCTAGGAATTTAAACTGCCTAATGACAGTGTTAGAGGATTTTTTTTTTTTCTGAGACTGAATTTTGTGGATGCCTTTGTTCTCATCACACCCTCCTGGACTGTCTGCCATGTGCACATGCAGCCATGGTACCTTTTCCTTGTTTTTTTTTTTTTAAGAACAAACTCTACTGTATGAGGCCCAACCTTACATCATCACTTCAACTTAATCATCTTCTTTTGGGTGGTATCTCCTTGCGGATTTACAGTAGGAGGCACAGGAATTAGGACATCAATTTTGAGAGGATACAGCTCAGTTGATGAAAGAGCTAATGGCAGATATTTTTGACACAACAGTTTATGTTTCACTTTTTTAACAGTCTTGAAATCTCTAAGTTGGTGCATATTGTATCATCCCTTTCCATAACAAATATGAGAATAAGTGGTTCTACATTAAATAATTTTTAGATTATAATACACTTCAAGTGTTTTAACATTATAAAATCACATAAAATAAAAAGAATTTACAAAAGTTACATACCATCTCAGATGAATTTGGAAATGTAGGTCATGCTGCTATACTTCAGTTTTCAATAGAATAAAAATATATTCATTGCTGAATACTATGAAGATCGTCTAAGATATTCTGTGTGGATGCATATACAAAGGGGCCAACTCCTTGGTCTTGGTGCCCTCAATCATTTTCCTGAAGACTTACGGCAGGACTTATTTTCAGTAGTGCAAAATTCAGTGCCCCAATATTTCTGTTAAAAATATTATTTATAGTTCTTGGTTATGGTAGTGATTGCTTATGCTTTTTGAAGTTTGTAGAGTTGTTTATTGCTGAACTAATTGTCATGGATTTTTTTAAAATTATTTTTTGTTTGTTCTTCAGTTTTCCTCTATTGCTTTCTCCATATCAGTTTACTAGCTGTCACTTTTTATTAAAATCATTGAAACTGCTTCTATCAGACTCCCACACTGTAATTTGCTGTTTCAAATAACTGGTGAGCTGGAAAACTAGATTCTCAAGTCGTTTGAAATTTGAAGAGTTGCTGGGGACTAGGAGCTACCAACTCTCAACACTGGATTTGGTACTGACTGAAACGATTTCTGTGTCATTTAATTTTCTTCACAACCCAACAGGTAGGTATTATTACTGTTATTATCACTTTGCAAGCAAGGAAACTGAGATTTCAGGAAATAAGTTGCTCAAGGACAAATATGAGAGAAGTTAGAACCTGAAATCACATGTTCCAATTCCAGATTCCATAACTCTATGCCATGTACTCATAAGTAAAATGTTCTTTTAATGGATTCTTAAGGGTCCTAAATTTGTCTGTACTGTACTAATTTATTTATGATTCTATGTTACAGCTTTTTTCTCAAATACTATAAGGATATGCATTTAACTAAACATAAAACTACTTCTCTGAAAATTAATTTAAGCAAACTATATTCAAGAACTAAAACAATTATAAAGAGCCCACTGCATGAGGATTTGATTGGACATCTAAACACAAGCCATAACAGGGTTGGTTTCCTTTCTGTGTAAGGTCTGTAACACCCTTCATATACATGGTCTCTTTCCTCAGGACTTACCTGGAACTGGCCACTTTGGTGGGGAGAATAATTGATATTATGCTTTTATTAGACCTTCCCATTATTGCTGACACAAAGACAAGTCGTTTAGTTAAATTCACAAATGGGTTATGAAGAACAATTTCTGGAAACTCTATCTTGAGCCATGCTTTTCAAATATCTGCTTATCTCTATTTGAGCTGCACTGGATTTAGTATACTACATAGACTTTTTCTGTTTAATGACATTCCAATTTTATGGGGCTGTTTCTTTTTTCTTGCTATTCTTATTCTTTCTGAGAGTATAAATGGATAGGGATATGAAGCTACTACTTTGAAAAATAAAATTTCTGAAATTTTAAATATCACATGTAATGATCTATAAAGAATTGGTATAAAGCAAAAATTAAACAAATAAATATTACTATAGAAAATATTAAACAAAAGTTGCTTTTAGTACCATAAAAAGATATTACTATAGAAAATATTACTATAGAAAATATTGCCGGGCGTGGTGGCTCATGCCTGTAATCCCAGCACTTGGGAGGCTGAGGCAGGAGGATTGCTGCGAGTTCGAGACCA
>PVJA010053744.1:0-11845 GCA_004027025.1 Myocastor coypus
AAAAAAAAAAAAAAAAAAAAAAAGAAGGTCAGTCAAATCCTCTCAGGATTTACCTTGCCACCATGTACAGCATTTTGTAGAACTTTGTCAGTGTGGAAGCAGGGGAGGCATTTCAGTTTTATGTCTTGCTACTGTATTAAACCTTGCTACTGTATTAAATGACATTTTTTAAATTTTTAATTAATTTTACTAGCACATTTTTGACATATACAATGATAATATTTATCATATGGAATTTGTATCTATACATAACATACCTTGACTCTTTCTCCCCATTTCCCTCCCTTTCCTTCAACTTCTCTTGCCCACCTTATTTACCAAAGCTTTGCTTCCATTTTTTCTTTCCACTGTTTCCCCCACCCCACCCCCATCCCCTTTCCAATTTGAGCATTTTCTATTTCACAATATTTATTATACACTTTGGCCATTATTTAGTGTTAGCTTCTCACATCTGTGAAACCATGCAATTAAGTCTTAAAGTAAATTTTATCATTTGCTTCCAAAATAATCACTCCAACATTATTTAAATCTCTTATCAATGTTATCAGCATTCTTGGCTCATTATCTCACATACCTAAACATGAATTCCACAAATTCTCATGTACTTCAAACATTTCTAATGCTCAGATATTAGAATAGTTGCTTAAAACACAAAAATGCATAAAATCAGGTCTCTACCACTAGTGAACTCAAATTCTAGTGGGAAAGAGAATATTACCAATAAATCACTATAACACAATATAGTTAAACACTACAATGGAGTCATTCATATACAAGAACCTTTGAAACTACAGGAGTATTTGTGGCAGAGGAAACAGTAAACATAATGACACTTTTATTTAATCAATTTGCATTTCTTTATTGCTAGTCTATACGTCAGAAACTAAGAGCATTACAATTATCAACCATTTTCATTCTTATAACAATTCAAAGAGATAGAAGTTCAACTGAGAGGAAAAGTAAAGTTCAGGGGGCCTAAGTAATTTGGCCAAAGTCCCAAAGATAAATAGCAAGATCAGGATTTGAGCCCATCCATCTATTTCCAGAGTTCCTGCTCTTTATCACTTTATTGTGCTGACTCATCAATGATATCAACAAGTCTTCAAGTTCTTCTACAATATCTACAATTCCATGTCCTTTTTTTTTTTTTAATGAATTTAGGACAGGGTCTACAGGGTGTACAGGGTCTCACTACACAGATCAGACTTATAGTGATCCTATTTTCAGCCTCCCAAGTGCTGGAATTACAGGTGCACATCACCACGCCCAGTCTCAATTGCTGCCCCAGCATGCCCCAGGGGCCAGCCTGGCACAGCATGACTTGGGATCAAACCCTGGCTGCTCCACCCTGCCAAAGCAGGCACTTCAGTCTGCTGAGCTATCTGGTCAGTCCTAAACTAGAATTTTTAAAGATTATGTATTGACTGTCTTCTCAGATGACCCAACATTTGACAACAGTGGTTAAGTTTGGTTAAAATACAAATTCTTGGCAGCAAAGACTCAGATAAGCAAGGTGTAACATAAGTATCTGCAATTTTTTTAAATGATTTACAATGATTCTAATACGAGTAGTCTGTCAACTTCAATTTGCCAGAAAGTTGTAAAATGCTATCATCTCCAAGTCTACCAGGTTTTCAAGGGACACATGTTAAGGGGCATAAGTGCCTGTCTGGCAGACACAAAGTCGTGGGTTCAATCCCCAGTACAAAAAAAAAAAGTCTCCAAGTCTACCAAGCTTATCCACCCCTCTGCTCGTGCCATCCATCGGCCTTTCAACATTACATCTGCCCAGTGTGGTGGCGCACACCTGTAATCCCAGCACTCAAACAGGCTAGGGCAAGGGGATGGAAAGTTTCAGCCCAGCAGAAGCTATTTAGTAAGTTCAAGGCCAGCCTAGACTATTTTGGTGGTTGATATATTGTCTCGACTGTCAGAAGCTTGGCTGGACCCACTTTAGGGCATGGAGGGTCTGCCCCAGAGTGCCTGGGCATTTAAAGGGTATATAAGGGATTTCAGAAAGGCTTCTGTGACCTCACTTCCTTGGAAGAGTTTTGATCTTCACATGTCACTTCCTCAGATGATCTTAATCCTTGCAGCTGCCACCTCAGAAGAGCTCCCATCTTCACAGCCACCACCACTTCCTTTGAGCTCTGATCTTCACCAGTCAGCATACACGGAAGAGAGAGGGCTTGATAGATGCAACAGCTGCTGCTCCTTTGATCTTCATTGTTTCCTCCCACCATGAACTGCTGTCGTCCACCTTGGAGCCAGCAAAGTATGGCCTGAAACCTCCACTAACTGTGAGCTAAATAAATCTTTCCTTTCTTCACTTTGGGTATCAGTATTTTGTCCCAGCAACACATAAAAAGTAACTGAGACAACTATGTACCAAGACGCTGTCTCAGTGCCAGGTATGGTGGCACACAGCTGTAGTCCCAACATTCAGAAGTCTAGAGCAGGAGGATCTCCATGAATTGAAGGCCAGCCTGTGCTATACAATGAGTTCAAGTCTAGCCTGAATTACATTAAAAAAAAAACAACCCTGTCTCCAAAGTCAACAACAATAGTGCAAAACATACACACATACAAACACACACACACACACACACACACCCCTATACACCCCTGTCCCATATACCTTAAACTCTACTCACTTTCTAATATTATTTTTTTTTCTCTGTAATCCTGGAACACTCTTTCTGTTCCCCACCTATGTGGGTTTAACTCCCTTTCTTTCTTTCTAAGTCTAGGTAGAATTCATTGTCAAGTAGATAGGGAGTTACGCATTTCCATGAGAAGGTCAGCTGGACACATTCTTCTATATTCAAGAGCTACTCTGGGGGTTCAGAGAACTGGGGTGACAATGACACTGTTGCTGCTTATGTGGAAGTTACAGCTGGGCCAGGTGTGATGGTACATGCCTATAATCCCAATACTGGAGAGGCTGAAACAGGATAATCATTACAAGCTGAAGTTACATATCAAGACCCAAATAATAATCCAGATAAAACTGGCAACAGTCTTTAAGGAAAACCCCCATGGTACCAACAAACTTCTTCCTGAAACAGGGTTACAGAGAGACTAATTCACTCTGGACCTCAGTGGTACATGCCAGCAGATTATCCTAAGCATGGTGCAGGATGTCCACTTTGTCCATCTCTTCCCAACCCTGCAGAAGTGCACAGGAGAGAGGTGGGATCTGATCTGGGACCCAGGACCACTTGCCACCCCTGGCAACAATGCTACCAACCTTGGCACGACATGAACTCATAGCCTACAGCGAGAAGAAGCCAGTGTCCAGGGCCTAGGCCTCTTACCACCCCCTACCCACCCACCCACTGGAGACCAGCACACTGGTGCGAGGGGTACATAGCGGGGACACAGACTGCAACCAGCCAGGGACTAGGCTCAAAAACAAGAAACTCCTCAGCACACACACACACCACAGACAAATTTTAACCCCCTTTCTACTATACCTTTTTTTGCTATCTATCACCTAACTTTTCAGGTCAGTTACCTCCCCAAGTCAATTTCACCATCTTGGACAAAAACAGTACTATTATATGCTCAGAATTTTATGCTTGTGAAATATTTACTGTAAACATCAAATTAAATCTCTTCTTTTTTATGTTTGCTGATTCAGTTGTACCACAGAGCTATCTCCCCAGCCCCTTCAATATGATTTAAATGGAAAGCAAACATTAGCGGTTCCTTCTGATCTATGATAACCAAATTCTGACCTAACAAACTCAAAATATATACATGACACCTTGGTGCATTTTGTCCCATCTTAGAACATACAACCTAAGTTACATTCCAAAATATTTGCCTGCCTTGCTGGACATGGTGGTATATACCATAATTGCAGCATTTAGAAGGTCGAGGCAGAACTATATTGATTTCAAGATTAGCCTACATAGTTGAGTTCAAGGCCAGCCTAAACTATATAAGACCCTGTCTCAAAAAAAAGAAAATTGCCTTCCTCCTAAAAAGTGTGTACATATACACATTACTAGAAACCTTCAACTGAAATTGGAGACCAGAGAAATAATGGACAACAGTCACTAGCCAAAGGACATGTGAAAAACCACAGGTGCCACAAGCCTACTGAGTAATGGAACATTCTCTTAAAGGCTACCAAGTGCTATTTTAAGTACAGTTGGGTATTCCACTTCAGTGAAATGAGACTAATGAAAATAAAAAGATCTGAGCCCATAAAGATCAAGGAGGTGTGGAAAATGGAAGAGTGCAACCAAACCAGGAGAGATGAGGAAGCCCCAACATAAATACCAGCCAAAAAATACCCTGACAAAAACTGAGCCTGTCCTTGCTGGGGTATAGCTCAGTGGTGGAATGCTTGGCTAACATGTAATCAATTCACCCTTATAAAACACTGAAAAGCTACCGAGCAAGAGACAAGAACAAATCTGCAAGTCTCTCTCACCAGGAGGAGCTATATATACATACCTTGCAGCAAGCTCACTGAAAAAAAACCAAAACTATTGAACCATGAATGGCAATATATAAAGTTAACCTTTTACACAGCTACAAGGTGGTTTCCCAGGCTTGAAACAAGGAGATTGGAAGGTTCTTTTCCAGAGAAATGAATGAGAACCAAGAAACATTTAGATTTCTCCCTTCCACACACTGCTTGCAACCTTACAAAAATGTCTACCACTCAACAAAACCCACAAAGAGGTTCCAATCATGGGATAGGGATCTCAATCTTAAGTAAGAAAGAAAGCCCAAAGTGATTAGACTTGTGCTGAAAACATCAAACATGAAATACAGAAGCTAAAACAAAATAGTGAATCACAGACAACAGAGAAACCTAACAAAAAATGAAAGACAGTATGGCAGCACCCCAGGAGGCTGAGATAGAAGAACTGCAAATTCAAACACAGTGTGTCTGTTACTTTTCACTCGTTGTTGAGACAAAATACTCAAAATCCACAATTAAAGAAGCAAAGGTTTTTTTTAGCTCACAATTGTGGAGGTTTCAGTCCATGTTTGGCTGGCTCCAAGGCAGAGTGGCACATGGCAGAGCGCAGCAGTTCATGGTGACAGAAATACAGCAAAGAGCAAATAAGTATCAGCCCAGAAGGATGGCTCAGTGGTCTAACACGCCTGCTTAGGAAAACTTAGGCGGCTGCAGGGACCGCAGTTCAATCCCTGGCACCACATGCTGTGCCAGCCCTGCCCTCAGGGCAGGCTGAGCGGCCATAAAAAAATAAACAAACAAAAGTTCTGAAACAAGAAAAAGAATTTAAAAAATAAATAAAATATTTTTTTAAAAAAGAGCAAAGGTATCAATCACCTTGAAAGAGCCTAAGAGTCACTAACCCAATAGGAAGAGCCTCTGTCCCCTATCCATGCCCACTTGCTATGTGACTGGCTTCCTCATTTGGATTTAATCAATTTTACCTGAGCAATGGTACCTGTAATTTCATTGGTTGACTACAGTTCTGTCCTACCTCATGCCCACCTAATTAGTTCCCATGTTCTTTACCTTAGACCTGCCTCATCAAATGGTTTTATATTATAAAATTCCCTGGAAGAGACAGCTTCCTGGGGACAACTCACTGGGGGACCCTCTCCTGTTCCTTGCTCAGAGAGGAGCTTGCTTTTCCCCAGTAAATATATTCTGCTCTTAACCTCCATTTGCTCCTAAAATTCATCCTTTGATTTTAGAGAACACACTTGTCCCAGGTACTTTTCAGGTTGGGCATTTCATTCTATATCATTTTCACCATTTTTCACTCTTTGATCCAAGTACAATTTTCCACATACAACTAGGTAAGGAAGGACTTCCACCTTACCTCTTACCTCCCAATTAAAGTGACTTGACTACAGTATAATGAAAAGCTAATTGATAAATATCCAGAAAAGAAGGTGAGAGTGGTGGTTCAGACCTGTGGTCCCAGCACTCAAGAAGCCCAAGGCAGGAGGATCTGAAATTCAAGCCCAGTCTGAACAATTTAGTGGCTTAGGAAGATCCCATTACTCAAATTGAGGAAAATAATAATAATAATAATAAGTGTAAGGAAGGCAATGGATTTAATCCCTCAAAAAGACAAAGAGAAAAGAAGAAAAGTAACAATTCTATAAATGCCTCCAACCAATGAATATGCCCCACTCAAACCAAACATTTAAATATTACTACCTGGCAATACCTGTGTAAGACAATTTTTAAAAGATGAAATATAAAAGTCATTCAATTCAGAATTAACAAAAACATCAGAATTAACATAAATATTTGTAATCTACTTTGAAATACAATGTTATCTCTTATTTAGTAACACTAAAAAGGAATTTCATCCTTCCTACCAAAAACTCTTTCGTCGGGGCCCAGCAGGATGGCTCAGTGGTCTAAAGCGCCTGCTTAGGAAAGCTTGGGTGGCTGCAGGGACCTCGGTTCGATCCCCTGCACCACATGCTGCGCCAGCCCTGCCCTTAGGGCAGGCTGAGCCGGCCATAAAATATAAATAAATAGCTGGGCGTGGTGGCACACGCCTGTAATGCCAGTACTCGGGAGGCTGAGGCAGGAGGATCGGTGCAAGTTCGAGACCAGCATGGGCTACAAAAGTGAGCTCAAGGCCAGCCTGACCTGCATAGCAAGACCCTGTCTCAAAAAGACAATAAATAAATAAATAAATAAACAAACAAACAAAAGTTCTGAAACAAGAATAGATAAATAAATAATTCTTTTAAAAAAAAAAACCTCTTTCATCATAAAAGTATAGAAAGTATAACTTCCATTTTGAACATCAACAATCACTTGTAATGATTCTCCTGTTTTCAGCCTCCCCTGCTCAAGGATTACAGGCCTGGGCCAGGACAGCACACCCCAGGGGCAGGGCCAGCAGGGCATGTGGTACCAGGGACTGAACCCCAGCCTAAGCATGTGCTTAGTCCACTGAACTATCTTGCAGGCCCTAATAAAAACTTACATAAATTTATTTTATCTTGCTATGAAAGTAGCTAAAAAAAAAACCTTCATGCTTTTCTTCCACTTCCAGGCACTTGACAACCATGGCTTGTGGCCAAGTCCAAGAACCACATACACACAACCAGTCCTGAAAATGGCATAAAAATGGCATCAAAAAACCTTGGTCACAAAGATACGAGTCTCTGAAGGGGGTAGATCCCAAGTTCCTTTGGAACATGTGTTTTGCCAAGAAGCATAACAAGAAGGGCTTCAAGAAGATGCAGGCTAACAGTGTCAAGGTTATCAAGGCCCTCATCAAGTCCAAGCCCAAGGAAGTCAAGCCCAAGATCATTCCAAAGGGAGTAAATTGGAGGCTTGCTAGACATGGCTATATTGCCCACCCCAAGCTTGGGAATTGTCTCTATGCCTACACTGCCAAGGGCATAGGCCCTGCCAGCCAAAAGCCCAGACTCCACCTTCTGTTCCAGCCAAGACCCAGGGTCTAGCTTCTGCTCCAGCTAAGAGCCAGGCTCCAGCTTCTGCTCCAACCTAGGCCCCCAAAGGTGCCCAGGCCCCCATGAAGGCTCCACAGTAAACCCTCTTATCTGCTGATGTAAAAACAGAAGGACTGGTATGACCTGTGGGGTGCCATCTGTGGGGGACTGATGTCCTTCTGTGTTAAAAATAAATAAGTAGGTAGCCGGGAGTGGTGGTGCACGCCTGTAATCCTAGCACTCAGGAGGCTGAGGCAGGAGGACTGGTGCGAGTTCGAGACCAGCCTGGGCTACAAAAGTGAGCTCAAGGCCAGCCTGAACTGCATAGCGAGACCCTGCCTCAAAAGACAAAATAATAATAATAATAATAATAAATAAATAAGTAGGGCTGGGGAGATAGCTCATAGAGTAAGTGCCTGCTTGGCAAGTGCAGGGTCCTGAGTTAAACTGCTGGTACCACAAAATAAACAAACAAACAATAAATAAATAAAAATTTTAAAAAATTTTAAAACCCTTCAATGTAATTGCATTACAAAGCTATTGTGATAAAAACAATGTGGTGCTGGCAGGAAAAACAAATATGAGGATCAATGGAACAGAATAGAGGGTCTGGAAACAACTTCAAGCACACTCAGCCATTGTATTTGATCTCTGACAAAGAGTCCAAAACTCACACACTGGAAGAAAGACAGCCTCTTTAATGGTATTGGGAGAACTGGCTATCTACAGACAAAAAAGCTGAATCGAGACATCTCACCATGTACCAAAATAAAATCAAAATGGATCAAAAAAATAAAGGTTAAAACAGAAACAATTTGATGAAAGATAAAATATACAGAAGAGGCCACTGGCATAGGCAAGGATTTTTGGAAAAGAGCCCCCGCTGCATAGGAAATAGTTCCAAGAATCAAAAAAACAGGATCATATCAAATTAAAAAACTTCTGCAAAGCAAAAGAAACAACCAATAGAGCGAAGAGACAACCTACTGCATAGAGAAAATATTTGCTGGCTCTACAGAGGGCTAATGTCTACACTACATGAAAAACTGGAGAAAAAAACTGTTTTAAATTAAGACTCCCCCAAATAAAAGACCCAGTCAAAAAATGCATACATGAAATGAATAGACACATCATAGAAGAAGCAAAAAATAGTCAATAAGTACACAGAAAAAAAGTTTAACATTGTTGACCATTAGAAAAATTGTAAATCAAGAGCTGGCCAGATAGCTCAGCACACTAAAGTACCTACGTAGGCAGGTTCAGTGACCAGGGTTCCATCCCTAGTGTGCCCTGCAGGCTCTGGCTCCACAGCTGAGGCACGCTGAGAGACAATAGAGACTGAGTGTGGCATGAGAATGGGCGTGGCATGCATCTGTAATCCCAGCACCTGGGAGGCTAAAAATTGGAGGATCACTGAGTCTGATCTATGTAATGAGACCCTATAGATCCTGTACTAAATACATTGCAAAAAAAAAAAATACTGCTAATCAAAACAACGCTGAGATCCCATTGTATCCCAGAAAGAATGGCCATCATCAAGAAATCAAACAGGGTCAGCCAGATAGCTTAGCAGATTAAAGCACCTACTGAGGCAGACACTGGGGTTGGGGTTTGATCTCTCATCTGCCTGCAGTGTTAGCCCTGCCCCTGGGGCACACTGAGACAGGGAATGAGACTGGGCACAGTGACATCCACTGAGAGACTGAAAAAGAGGAGGATCACTAGGAGTCCAATCTTGTGTAGTGAGACCTTATAGACTCTGTAGTAAGTATGTTTAAAAAAGAAAAAGAAATCAAACAATAACAAATGCTGGCCAGGATGTGAGCAAAAAGGAACTGTCCTATATGTTGGTGGGAATATAAACTAGTACAACCACTTTAGAAATCAGTATGGAGAGTCCTCAGAAAACTGAAGCTAGAAACTCCATTTGACCTATTTCCTTTTAGATATCTTCCTGAAAAAGTTAAAATATCGGGGCCCGGCAGGATGGCTCAGTGGTCTAAAGCACCTGCTCAGGAAAGCTTAGGCGGCTACAGGAACCGCGGTTCTATCCCTGGCACCACATGCTGCACCAGCCCTGCTCTCAGGGCAGGCTGAGCCGGCCATAAAAAAATAAATAAATATACAAACAAAAGTTCTGAAACAAAATAAATAAATAAATAAAATAAAAAATTCTTAAAAAAAGTTAAAATATACTACAGTGATACATGCATACCCATGTTTATAGCAACACAATTTTTTAGATTGCACTAAAAGATTTGCTAAATCTTTTATTTTCCTGTCCTCTTTCTTTTTTTTTAGGAAAAGCCTTACTAGGTACTGCAAGCTAACCTTGAATTCACAGTGATCCAAATGCTTGTAATGACTAAAACTTGGAAGCAGCCTACACATGTATCTCCATCAACATATGAATAGATAAAGGAAATCTGGCATTTAAACACAGCAGAGTACTACTCTGCCATAAAAAAGGATAAGTTTGAATCATGGATGAACCTTGAGACCATAATGTCCAGTGAAATAAATCAGACAAACTTAAACATCACATGGTTTCTCCTATATGAGATCTAAGATGCCTACTAGCACCACTTCTATTTAATACAGTTCTGGAAAACATTAGCCAGAACAATTAGATAAAAGAACAGGAAGGAAAAATACACACACACACACACACACACACACACACAGAGGAAAGAAAGTTAAAGTAGCATTATTTACTGATGACTTGATATTCTACATAGAAGATTCCATAAATTCCACCAAAAGACTCCTAAATTAAGCAATCAAAAGTATAAATGAATAGCAAAATAAAAAGTAGGTAGCAGGAAGCTGGGGAGGGGGAAGAGGAAGGAGATCGAGGGCTGGGGAAAGAAAATGATGGAGGGAAAGGGGTCAAAAAAAGGAACTCAAATATGTTATGTGCCTGCACCAACATCACACAAGGAATGTGATCATCAGGTACTACGAACATGTACTAATAAAGAAAAAGACAAGAAAAAAAAGTATTTTACCTGTTGACCCATAAAGCCTAAAGTATTTATAACTTGTTTCTTCATACATAATATCTGCCAATTCCTGGACAATGTATAAATATCCTGAGATAAAGAAAGGTTAAGTAATTTGTCCACGATAACAGAGCTATTTTCAATAAAGTTAAGGAGAAAAAGAAAAGCACAAAGATTTTCTTAATAAAAGATTAATAAGGGGGCCCAGCGGGATGGCTCAGTGGTCTAAAGCGCCTGCTTGGGAAAGCTTGGGCGGCTGCAGTGACTGTGGTTTGATCCCCGGCACCACATGCTATGCCAGCCTTGCCCTCAGTGCAGGCTGAGCTGGCCATAAAAATAAATAAACAAACGAAAGTTCTGAAACAAGAAAAATAAAATAAAATAAAATAATTCTTAAAGAAAAAAAAATAAACAGAAGACAAGTTTAGAAGATCTTAGTTCTATCAATAATAGGATTCTTAAAAAGAAAGCAGAAACAGAGGCTGGGGAAGATAGCTCCATGGCACAAGTGCCTGCCTGGCAAGTGCAAGGTCATAAGTTTGAGCCCTGGTCCCACCAAAAAAAAAAAAAAGAAAGAAAGCAAGTAAGCAAGCAAGCAAGCAAGCAAGCAGAAGCACAACAGGAATCCAACATTGTCGTGTTAGGCCTTCAAGGGTCAAAGATTTTAACTTTATTTGCAAAGGTCACAAAGACATGAATCCTGTGGGACTGCAACAGCAATGGCCAGACTAACATCTTGTATCAGAGGGCCAGTGATATAGCTCAGTGGACTTAACACCTGCTTAGACAAGCACAAGGACGGTGTTTCACTTCCCAGTCCTGCATGTAGCACCAGTCTCGCCTCTGAGTGTGCTGAGTGAGCAACAAATCCATTTCCGGTGGCACATGCCTGTAATCCCAGCCCTGGGGAAACTGAAAACAGGAGGATCACTATGAGTCCAAGCTGTGTAGTGAGACCCTATACCAAATATATTAAAAAGAAAAAAGAATTATGTTCATGGAAATCTAAGCAAATTCAGGATGTCAGAAAGAACATAATAAATTACTCACCAGTACTGAACACTATCTATACTACCCTTAAAATGTAAATACTAACTACTAAATTAACCAAGAATTGAACTGAAAGGACTAGAGGTCAAAGAAGAATACCTCATTTACCATAAATGGAGCCAATAAATGTTAAATTAAAAATCATAAAATGACAATTCGGACATAATATTTTTAATTGTCTTTTTGAGACAGGGTCTCACTATGCAGCTCAAGCTGGCCTTGAGCTCACTTTTGTAGCCCAGGCTGGTCTCGAACTTGCAGTGATCCTCCAGCCTCAGCTTCCCAAGTACTGGAGTTACAGGCATGCGCCACCACACCTGGCTCGGATATTATATATATATATATATATATATATATATATATATATATAT
>PVJA010053745.1:0-11858 GCA_004027025.1 Myocastor coypus
TATATATATATATATATATATATATATATATGGCTTCAGAAATATAGGATATTTAAAGAAATGTAGCTTTGTTTTAGAAACAATAATTCTTTTTTTATTTTTTAAAACTTAATATAAACAGAGCTTTCTAAACAGTTAATCTAGGTGGGTACATATGTATTCCCATACTATTTTCCCCATTTTGTTTAATGAGCATTTCTTTTAAGCTTCTATTATCTCATAATTTTCCATGGATATTTTAATATTTTAATTCCTTATAGAATATGAACAGATGAAAGTTACATATTTTCACACAGAAATTTAAAAATCAAAACCATATTTAACATTGTAGAAAGACACTCCTGATGACATTTTGTGACATACTTTAAATATTTTTTGTTTTGTTTTGACATAGCACTTTTAACCAGACATCTGTATTTAATACGCAATTTTTTTCTACTTAGTCACCCTTAAATTAGGCATGTATTACAATTTTTTTTTTATAAAAGGCAGAAGCCTGAATTTGACAAAAAAGGTCTTGTCTCAATAAGCAATTTTTGTTTTACATTTTGAAAGACCAGTATACCTGTTACCACAAATAAACTTAATATCATGAGATTAACAGTAGTGAATTGCCATACTCATATGAAGACCTTTGTTTCTTAATTTAGTTTTGTACTAAAACCATCTTTGTTTTATTTATTTTTTGTTACTTTTAATAAGAAATAACAATGAGACAGTTTCAAAACACATTAGGATGGTCACAATAATTAATACAATGAATATTGTTGTCTTTATAGTAGTTGTTCAGAGTACAAGATGCAGACATGTTAACTTTTCTAAACACTATTGGTACAAATTAATCATCTTATTGAACTAAGAGAAGGTAGTTGTATACATAGTCTAATATTCTGTAACAGTAGTGGGTTATTGTAACATTTTGAAAAACTTTTATCTTTTAACCAAGGACCTATTTATTGAGAGTATCTCCTGAGACTAGTAATAGTAATTCGAAATTCTAACAATGTACCCTGATTTAATGAATAAAAATTCCTTTTTAATTGTCACTTACACAAATAAAAGCTATTATAATACTTACAAATAGTTTCTTCTCTTAAGTTGAACATTTCCCTTTGAAATTTTGTTTAAGTTATCCCTTAGCAAATGGATACCTTTTTACATGCCTCTTCAGTTTACACAGAAGCCAACAGATCTTGTTAGTAGGAAGATTTTATCATCTTCCTTCAAGCCCATGCTATTTTATTGATATTTTGATTTATTAAGTCAGATTTGTAGACATTATATGAAATATTCTCATTGTCTTAGTTACTCTTCTCTCACTGTTGGGACAGATACCTGACACCCAAAATGAAGAAAGGAAAGGGATTATTTAGCTCACAGTTACCGGAGTTTTAGTCCATATTCACCTGGCTCCAAGGCAAAGAGGCACATGGCAGAGAACAACCTTTCTTGGCTACCAGCAAAGAGCAAGAGAGAAGGGAGGAGTAGCAGCAGCTCAAGCAGCCAACTTCTCTTCCTACCTTACGTTGAAATGCAAATCACCTGCCCCAGAGGAGGTGCTGCACCCATACCCACAATAATCGCAGATTGGAGAAACCACCCTAGGACTGCATGAAGCTTTGGGAGAATACCTATACATAAACCATAACACCCATAGGAGCATTGTCTCTATCTGATTTATTTACCTATATTTTACAAAGGAAACTGATTAAAAAAAGTTTTTTGAAAGGACATAAGCCTTTAACACTTTGTAGAATTATAGAACTTGTGTTTTTATAACAGGCAAAAGGTACCTTCATTTGTAACTAAATATTTTAGAAATCATGGGCTTGTTTTGCTTAGAGAATACACTTTCTGATTTAATCTATAATTCTTTTTTCTTTTCTATATCCAGAACCTTTAAGCACATGACACTTAAAGCAAGTTCACTAATAATACAATAATGCAGGCATACAGTAGAGTTATAAACTGCTAAAAAGTGAGGACTGTTTTGCTGTGTTAGACAACTAAAATGGAACCATTAAGTAATACGAGTAGTTATGAATTATGTGATACAAAGAATGAGTAGCGTTTGAGTAGCTTGGTGCTATTGTGTTCTCACATCGAAGTTGAACTGAATTAAATTATTTTAATTATTTATATCTGTCTATTTGGTGCAGGGTCTTGCTATGCAGCTCAGATTTGTAGTGCACCTCCTGTCTTAGCCTTCCCAGAAGTAGGATTACAGGTGTGGGCCACCATGTCTGGTTTCTATGGCCAGCACTGCACACCCAGGGTTCTGGGGCCAACATGACAGCCAGTGCTAGGGATCAAACTTGGATCCTTTGCACTTACATCTCCCCGACCCTGAAGTGAATTTTAAACAAAGGCCAGCAAAATTATTTTTTAATTCTTTCTGGAAAATAAAGATAAGGAACAAAACTTTTTTATCTCTGCTGCTGTTCTGATATATTTCCTTCTGCTCTTAACTCAGCATATGTCTTTTTAACGTAGAATTAATATTACTTGTACTATTTTGTATCTTTTTTTCCACTTAAACTTATTTTTGAAACATTTTTCCAAGTAGATCCTAGACTTCTTAGCTACTATTTTAATAGATATTTAACATTTCCTGTTGTGAATGTACTTTGATTTAGCCATTCCTCTCTCCATAATCATTTCATTTCTATCTTTTGTTATCATAAATAACATTTTGAGATATATTTTCAAGCATAAACTTTCTTTGTAGTTTAAATGTTTTTATTTTTGTATACTTTTCAGAGTATACTTTGCATCCTTTTCAGTTTAGATGGTTTATTGGGTAAGAACTATTTTTTTTAGCAACTATGTCACTTTATAATATTGCCAGGAAAACACTTGGGTGTTAATATCCTTAACAATATTTGATATTTTCACTTTCAAATAATATCAAACACTTTTAATATGCTAAAAATGATGCTGCTGTTGTACAGTTTCTGTACTTAAGATATTTTCTCTTGTTTCCTAAAAATATCTTTTCCTGTATGTTTTATCTGTTTATATTGTTGGGCATTCTGAATCTCATATACCAACTAATTGGTAGATGTATTCTCAGACTGATATTCCTGTCCAATCTCTGGTGTCTTAGTTTTATAACTGTGGTAAACCTCTGTGAGGCTTTTTTTCAATGTTGGAATTAAAACCCAGGGCCTTGTTGTTTTCTCATGTTTAGAAAATAGTGTCAAAGTACTTAGAGATCAGTAGTTGAAAAAGTTAAAAGAGAAGTAAAGTTTAATTTTGTCTTTTTTGTTATATATTTTTATTTTATTTTATTTTATTTTTTATTTTTTATTTTTTTTGTCTTTTTGAGACAGGGTCTCGCTATGCAGTTGAGGCTGGTCCTGAGCTCACTTTTGTAGCCCAGGCTGGTCTCGAACTCGCACCAATCCTCCTGCCTCAGCCTCCCGAGTGCTGGGATTACAAGCGTGCGCCACCACGCCCGGCTTTTTTGTTATATAACTTTAAATTATGTTAGTAACTCAGTTAAAGTACTGCCTACTCAGGGATGGTAGCTCACATCTGTAATCTCAGCACTCAGGAAGCTGAGACAAATGGATCACAAGTTTGAGTTCTGCTTGGGAATTTAACAACTTTAAAATTAGCTTAGACTACGTAATGAGAGCCTCTCCACTCTGCCCTCCCTACACTGGCCTCAAAATTTTTTCAGCTGGACCTGTCATGGTAATTAGACAAACTGTTTTCAAAGATTTTATTATCTAATGTGTATGGTACTATATTAGAACATTCTAATATTGATGAATATGATAAGCAAATATATTACTGATATTTTAATTTCTATATCAGTTATTGATAAGATCAAATATATTTTCATGTATTTATTGGCCCCTCTCAGTGTAAATTTGTATTTTAATTAGCGTTTGTCTTTCTTTTCATTTCTGTCCTCCCTTCCCCCACTTCCCACTTCTTAGGTATGAAGCTCTCTTTCCATTGGTGTTGTCATGTTTGATGTTTATATGGATATACGTGGAGCAAGAAACACTACAACAGTCTGGTATTTTCTTTAAACAGAAGGTA
This sequence comes from Myocastor coypus, assembly GCA_004027025.1. Taxonomy (NCBI): domain Eukaryota; kingdom Metazoa; phylum Chordata; class Mammalia; order Rodentia; family Myocastoridae; genus Myocastor; species Myocastor coypus. Next base: position 4,054 of record PVJA010053745.1, read on the forward strand.
GCTTGTCAGAATCGGTGTGTGTGAAAATACTAAAATATTTTCTGAACTGTAAGGAAGTTGGAATGTTACTTCATCAAAAATGTACTTATATGTTTTCAACATTTAAAGAAAATTTAATTGACCATTTAATGAATTTTATTCAACATTAATAAAAGTCAACCAGTTTTAAAGTAGTTTTACAGGCAATATATAGTTTGGCTTTTCTTAGAAATTACTTGAGAATCACTGATATAAAAAAGATCAATATAGGTGAATGAATGGAGGAGGAAAGAATGTCCTTAACCTTATTTTCCTCTGTCATCATAGCTGGTTTTTCTTTCTCTCAGTTTTTGTCAGAAAAATTTTATTGTCAAAAGAACATAAAAGTGACATTTAAATTCCCACTGTGGTTTTTCTGATTAATCCAAAGATGTTTACAAAATGGAAATAAATATACCATGAATGTTTACATTTTTAAGATTTATTATAATAAAAGATACATTGTCATTAATCCCCTTCAGGGTATTCTCCATCACTTCAAACACACTTAGCCCATTGCTCTTGCCACTTTCTGAGGTAGTTCTGAAAGTCCTCTTTTGTGAGAATCTTTACAGGATATTATTTAGAAAGTATAGTGAGTGCTACCAAAAATGCCATCCAGAGGAAAGGTGAAAACATTATGGTGTATCCTCATCTACTTTATTCTCCTAGTCTGGCACCATGAGACCTTTGGGTCTTTCCAAAGTTAAAATAACCAAAAAAAGTGAACATTTTGAATTGATGTAGCAATAGCACAGCAAAAAGCGCTCAAAAAAGAGGACTTCTAAAACTGCTGCAGAAAGGGACAGTAAGTGTTCAAAGAGAGGGGTGGTATTTTCAAGAGAATCGATGGTGATGTCTTTTACTGTAATAGGTTTTTCTTTCATTTAAATGCCCTATTTTAAATCATACCTTTTACTCTGTCATCTTTGTGATTATGGAGTGTTTATGGAACACAGAATACTTATGGTTAGTTAACAACTCACCAAAGTTTCTTTTAATTTTTATTGTTATTAGTATATGTTCATATACATAACGATTGCACTTATCATGGGAAGTCAGTATATATATATATAGCACATCTTGATAATTCTTATGTCCTCTTCTTCTCTCCTTCCCTCTCCGGCCAGCCAAATTTTAAAGACAGTTTTATTAATCATGCTGAGTTAAACTGAAATATCTTGTGCTCTTTAGAATTAATGTTATTGAGAAGTTGGTGTATTTACAACTCTGTTGAGGCCAGGTAATTGAATACATATTACAGAAAAATCACTTTCATAGTTGTTTCATTCTTGACTGTCTCCAGTTAGGATTATTGAAAGGAACTGAAAATTCAGAATAACTAATTATAACAAAAGAAACCTTGCTGAATTATGTTGAATAGCTACTGGTTTTTGACTATCATTCCAATAATATTAAAATAATATACGAAGAAATTTTGATCAAATTCATGTAAATATTCATAAATTATTCCTAATATATATTTCATCAGACCTCAGTCATTATACCCTATTTTAAATTATTTTTTAAACTGTAATCAAATCTGTTTTTCTTCTAGAAAAGATTATTAAAACACTTCAACAGCTTTCACCGAAAATTGCACAGGGAGGCAGGATGGTGGTGGTGGTGGGGTCTTCCTTTAAATTTATCCTTTAGCATTCTTTTCTTGTTGTTAGGAGGATTAAAACAAGAGTACATCTCTCTGGCTGTAATTGACAGCCATTTTACCAAAGAGAGAAGTATTTTGCTTTGCTAGTGAAAACAAAATTTGTCTGCAAATAGAAGTAACAGAACAAATGAACAGTTTTACCATATCTTTTAATATCATACCGTACCTGAATTTAAGAAACTCAGAATGCTTCCTGGGAAATCAAATTTATGAAAGGGAAATATTTTTGTTTTATTGTGTTTTGTAGCAAGGTGGGGTGGGGTGGGGCAAGTTATATAGGAATTGTCTTAGTTACTCTTCTGTCATTGCTGGGACAAATACCCAATACCCAAAATGAAAAAAGGAAAGGTTTATTTACCTCACAGTTACTGGAGGTTTCAGTCCATATTTGGCTGGCTGCAAGGCAGAGTGGAACAGGGCAGAGAACATCCAGTTCATGGTGGCGGGACAGCAGCAAACGTTGACAGAGACAACTGACCAACCAGGGCAACAGAGAGCAATGGAGAGAGTCTGTCTCTCTGTCTCTCTGTCTGTCTTATAATACATTCAGTCTATGGCCCCAGGCTGGGTAAGGTACACATACCCATAATCCCAGCAGTACTAAGAACCATAATTTTAACTAAAACATATAATCCCAGTGTATCATGAGTTAGTCTCAAACTCTAGAAGTCCCTGCCCCATGACTGCATGACGCTTTGGGGGGACAACTAGATAAAAACCATAATAGTAATTTAAAAGTGAAGGATTTATGACAGAAAAAAACTCAATTCTCATATTTGTTACACATATCATAATACTATAGCTCCATGTAGTGTTATTCAACACATACTTTCCTTTTGAAAGATTTTAATAAAGCATGGTTAAGATATAAAAAAGATTTATTGCTGATTTTTTTGTGACCTGGTAGTACATGTTAACAGCCATGCTAACAGCCTTTATAAGTTTGCCTTTGAGTGTAGATGTGAGCCAACTGTTACTGTGAGCTAACAGTGTTTCTTCTTCCCTCACAGCTCACCAGTGTCCACTTCTCCTATAATACTGATATAATGCAGCTTCGACAGCTTTATGTGGATGACATCCGTAGGGCCTTTTTCCTTGTATCCTTTGTTGGGATTTTTATTTGAACAACTGCAATATCCCATTTATTAGAATAGAAGACATGGAAAGTGTTTCTGCTCATTACTTATTTGTGATATTACGTTAGAGGCCATTTAATTCTCTTAACTATAATTTTTTACATAAATTCACATTTTAAAGTTTTTTTAAACTGTATACTTCACTACATTTAGAGTGATTAAATAAGTGTGTGGGGTATATTCTTACCATTCAAAATACCAATAAAATGTTATCACATATGCATGTATATTTTTAGAATTAAGCCATTACAACTAAAGCTGAAATCTTCTGGCTAGTTTTAAGAGAATCATAACATGTATTCCTTTTTAAGTTTAACTTGTCAAGCTTTATTGAGGAATAATTGACAAAAATTATATACTTGAACTCTGATATAGTTATATATTGTAAAATGATCAACATAAACTAATATATCGCTTGCCTCATATAAGTTTCTCTCTTTCAAAAATATTTAAGAGCAACTCTTGGCAAATTTCAAGAATGCAATACATTATTATTAAATATAGCCACCTTGCTGTACGTTAGATCTCCAGTCCTTACTGATCTTAGATAACTGAAACTTTATACCTTTTGATACCATCATCCTGTTTTCCCCTTCTCTCAGCCTGTGCCAGCCATGATTCTATTCTCTAAAATTGACTGTTTTAGTTTCTGCATATTAATAAGTTCATAACATTATTTGTCTGTCTTGTATCTGGCTCACTGCACTTACTGCCACATCCTCCATAGTAATGTATGTTTTCACAGATGGCAAGATTGCCTCCTTAAGCAAAATAGAATTCTATCACAAATATAGGTATTTTCATTGTCCATTCAGCTGTCACTGAACATTTAGATTCTTTGTATGTTTGACTGTTGTGAGTTAAAGTGCAGCTATCTCTTCAAGATACTGACTTCATTTCCTTTAGTGAAATAACCAAAAGTGGGTTTCCTTAATCACGTGGTAGTTCTGATTTTAAATTAGCTTTCCAAAATGACTGTGCTTATTTGTGAAAGAGACAGACACTAGGGATAAATCCAGGTCCTCATTTATGATAGGCAAGTGCTCTACCACTAAGCTACATTTGGAAATCCCTACCCCGACTCCTTTTTTTTTTTTAACTTTTGCAATTTCAATACAAGATCTTCTGCATTGCTCAGGCTGGCTTGGAATTTGTAATCATACTACCTCAGTCTCATGAGTAGCCGGGATTATAGGCATATGCCATCATCCCAATGCTATGGCTCTACCAACTTATATTCTTACTAACAGTGTATAAATACTATATTTCCCCCATATCCCTGTCATATTTCTCTTTCGTCTTTTAGTATAATCATTCTAGCAGTTGTGAGGTGATAGCTCATTGTGGTTTTGATTGATTTATTTATTTTATTTGCGATACCAAAGATTGAACTCAAGACTTTGTGCTTACCAGGCAAGCACTTATTCTACTGAGCTATCTCTCCATTACCTCATTATAGTTTTGATTTTCATTTCTCTGATTATCAGTAATGAGAATTTTTAAATGTACCTGTTGATCATTTTATGTGTTCTTTTGAGAAAAGCCTGTTCATGTCCTTTGATAAATTTTCAACTGAAATACTTAGATTTTTTTTTTTTTGAAGGAGTTCTTTATATTTTTTGGATATTAACTGCTTGTAAATATTGTTGGAATTTCCTTTGAACTTACAGTGGTGCAGGGACTTGAGTCTTTCAGGTCTAGGAAAGTAAGTATTCTTATTCCCTCCTTTTTACCTCTAAATTTTACTCCTTTCACAAGATCTTCTCACTTACCCAGTACTACAAAACAAAAACCTCCAAACTCTGCATTTTCCCTAGATAGTTAAATTTTGTCCTTTATATTTACTACCACAACTCTCGAAAGAGTTCTTTACTTGTTGCCATTATTTCTTCCTTACTTATAGGCTATATCCACAACCCTAGAACAGTGCCTCGCACATAGTTATGCTATATCAGTGTTTGTCAGAAACTATTGAGTAGTCTGCAATGGCGTCCTGTGCATGTTTAATCAATACTTGATCACACTGTAACATGTAATGCTATTGATTTGCCTCTTCTTTTCCCTTTACTTATGGAATACCATCCAAGTTTTCTATATTGCCTCTGTTCTCTAAAACCTCTTCCTTTGCCTAATCTTGATGTTTTTCTCCAAACTTCACCATCTTCTCTAACTGTGCCATCCTTTCCTCTAACATTAACAGACATCTCTATGCAGACAGCTCTTGAGATAACTTTTCCAGTATTAGCCTCTCTCCTGGTCTCAAAATCTAGGTACATGGCCAGCGTTTCCTGGACATCACCAACATGTCCCCAGACTATCTCTCAAAGCCTCCCTTCCTCTCTTTTCCCTACTTGTTGGCTCTCTTTCTGTTCCTCTTTCTTAAAGGCTTTGACCATGTTCTCAGATATCTAGACCTCCCAACTTATCCTAATGAATTACTCTTTATCCACTTCTACCGTTCTGTGGACTGCCTTTGTTCTGTGTATGTTCATTGTCACTAATCAGTTCAGACCTCCTTTTCTCTGATGTGGACTACCGAATTAGTTCCTTAATTGAAACTTCAGCCTCTAGCTGTTTATCTCCCTAATTTGCATATCACAGATTGATATTTTTTTTATTGTGCCTCCAAACTGTATTTGTTGCTTTACCTTTCACTTTATACTTCCATAAACTTTAAGTTCCTATCTTATATTTTTACTGCTTCATAATTATGTCATTAATTTTTTATCATTTCTTTACTGATCTTAGTATACTAAAAGATTTTTGTATTTAAAGTGCTTCACTGTGTCTCTTATATCTAATAGAAAATAAATGTTGATTGACTAAATAAGTAAATCAGTGTATAAATGTATTTAAGACTGTGTCAACTGAAGTGCTACTTTTTTTTTTTTTTTTTTTACCAGTAATTGTCATAACATATTCTACTTCAGGGTTTTCTGCTATGTGCATGTATATATGTAAAACAATAACAAAAAGTTATTGAGTCCTTTCAATAGACCATACACTATTTTCAGTACTTTACTGGAAGTAGGATTGGACACTATCAGATTAATACTGATTTTTTAAATTCATTCTAATTAGAAAAAAGAGAAAAATAGCAATGAAACAGTTTCAAAATAAGTTAGTGGGATGGTTACAATAATTAATACATTTCATATTATTGTCTTCATAGTAGTTATTCAGAGGACAAGATGCAGACATAATAATATCTTGGCTAAAAAGTATTAGTACACACTTTTATTCTCAAATTGATTTTAATTGCTAGTCTAATATAAATCTAAGATTAAGAAATGTCAGAAAGATACTCAACATTTTTTGTCTCACTCTCTATTAAATTTTTCCAAAAGAGAATATCTTATTTTCTGAGTGTTTCGCAAAACCTAGCATGGGATACCCATGTGATAGATACACAGTAAACCTATGTGAACTAAAATTAAAACTATGTTATTTGTCAGCATTCTTCTTTCAAAAAGTCATTATCTATTAACTATAGATATGATCCATCCTATTTGTGATCAGGAAGTGTAAACTAACCTTTGCAAATTACTAGTAGCCAAGGGAAGGCGACTTCCCCTGTCTCATGGTGTTCAATGTATTCTTTCTTTAGTCCTTTCAGCATGCATTCATGGTTGAATGCACAAGAAAAGTAACTTATCCTCATGGTAGAATTGGCATGTCTTTTCTAAATGAAAAAGAAGTTGGTATAACTTTGGACCAGCTTTTACATTTCTTTAACTCTAATTAGGTCTTCTTCTTAGTGACAGCATTTTTTGGAACTGGAAATATAGCTTCTATTAACAGGTAATTTAAAATGAAAACATGTATTGCATGTACCTTGTTATTTGTACTGACTGATATATTTTGGAGGTTGGTATGTATTGTCATACATAGTTCTACTTTATTTTATTTTAATAGTTTCATGATATTCTCTGATGTGATATATGCTTGTGTTAGAGTAAGATTTGTGTTAGAGTAGATTTTAGAGAATTAAACATGCTTTTAGCAGAACTATCTTTAAAAGTTATATTATGAATTCTAAAATTCTTTCCTTCATGTTATGAATCCCTAGCTTTGATCTTGCCTCTGTCTACTGCTTTTTGACTGTGTTTAATCCTTTTATGATGGGAGCCTTGATGATGTGGAAGGTTAGTTTTCTTATTTTACTATTTGTATCAGTATTAAAACTATGAATTCATTGTAATTAAAGATTATGCAACACGACATAAAGATTAAAGGCCATTATGACGAATGGAAGTGGAGAAAAACATCTTTCAAACATTGTCACCACTGCTGACTCAGAATAATTTTTTTGCTTTGCTCTTGAAGTTGTTTGATTTCAAAAATGTAAGGATTTCATGTTCCAAAAAGTCCTAGGTAGTTAAAACCTATATAAAACCTGTGATCAAAACTGCAGTGCTGCTAAAGATTCTAAAACTCTCTGTACACATTGTTCCTACACACAAAACAGCTGACATTTTTTAATCCATGTACCTAGAATTGATCTGTCCCTTCAACAGATATGTCATTGAGTATTCCATTCATTCGTATACCACGTACACTAGCTAGGAGCCAATGGGTAATTCACATTCTATCTCACCTTCTCTGGGGTCATTGTACTTATGTTGTCTTTACCACATTTTCTCTACTACAGTACCTGTCATATTTTATGTAGCTATTGTGTACTTAAATAGAATAACACTAGGCTAAAATCCGATTACCTCTGTATAGATCGTGTAATATTGTTAAAAATATGTATTTTCTTCTAATAGAAGTTTTGTTGTTGCATTAATATTACCATTTTTTTTATTTCAGTACTAATTCAAATAGGCATTGAACAAGTGTTAAAAAGATGTTGGATGGGATGTAGCTCTGTAGTAAAGTGCTTGCCCTAATATGCACAAGATCCTGAGTTCAATCCCCAGTACCACAAAAACAAACAACAAAAGATTTTAGTATTTTGTAATGTTCCATTCTTTTTTTTT
>PVJA010053746.1:0-11859 GCA_004027025.1 Myocastor coypus
TTTTTTTTTTTTTTTTTTTTTTTCTCAATTAGTGCTATCTAATATACATTTTGGATCTTATTTACTCATTCAACTCCTCACATTAGTGAGACAGTATGATGTGTACACATATAGGTCTGATTTATTTCCCTTTAGTATGGTCTGAAGTTGTATCACCACTTATAAAAGTCCTCAGTTTATGCTTCTTTACAGCTGAGTGAGACTCCATTGTACAAAAACATCACATCTTTTTCTTCATTCTCCAGTTGTGGGCATCTGGGTTATTTCCAAGATTTAGTACTCAGACCATCTAGTAGCTTGGGTGTCACAGTGAAGCTGCTGAGTTCAAATTGGTGGAAGGCCAGGAAGCTGAATTAAGGCCAATAGGAGGTTCATGGCGTGTTACAGGCTGATCAAACTGAGTCCTGGCCTTGCAGCCAGAACCAGCCTAAATATCAGTGGAAGTAAAGGTGCCAGCCTGCCCTGAAGGCAGGGGTGGCGCAGCATGTGGTGCTGGGGATTGAACCGCGGTCCCTGCAGCCGCCCAAGCTTTCCTAAGCAGGCGCTTTAGACCACTGAGCCATCCTGCCGGGCCCCATCTGTTTCTTAATTGTTCTTATTTTTAAGAGTGTGAACATGGTTTCTAGTGATTTTGTTGTTGTGGCTCTGCTCCTGTTTTTATTTTTCTCTTCCTTCCCTCCTGTGTTCTTCATTAGTTTCCCAAAGTTTTCATACTATTCCTTTGCCTTCTACCCTTGCCCTCTAATTTAGTCCTCTTCTTCTATTCTTCATTTTTCCCACAACTCCTTTTAAATTTTCTATCCCAAGGGTAAAAATCACCAAACTGAGGGTGTATTTACTGTGTACCATTCTCAGGTTCATTTTAGACTTTGTTATATAACCAGAAATCTAGCTCATATGATTGAAGCTGACAAATTCATGATTACCATAGTTTGCATTTTCTAGGCCATGTTTGATGCTATTGTTATCACTGATTGCATTTCATGAACCAACGTGATATGACTACTCTAACTACTTCTTATTCTGAGTATACCAAGACTGAGCTTGCTTAAAGGTTATAAGCAATAGGCTACTGACAAAGAACCAGAGGCTGGGCAGCAGCTTCTCATCCCCAATAAGTTGAAGATATAGGATCTTGCAACAGTTGTAAAACCCAAAAGCCAGCTATACCCTAAAAACCTCTCTGTGCATAGTTATATCCTAAAGGTTTTAAATACTAGCAAGAACGCTACTAGCCATAAACAATTTGCAAACATCAAACCTGAAATTAAACTAAGCAGAGAATGAGAAGATACTTAAACAAGATGCAAAACCAGACTTTCGTTAACCAAAGGCTAACCCAAGGGGCAGTGCAATGGAACAATTTGAAAGTCACCCACATGGACTCTCTGAAGTGGTAATAGAGGAGTAACAAAGCCAGATGAATGAGGCGCTAGAAAAAAATGAAATCAGAAATAATTGCCAGGCGTGGTGGCGCACGCCTGTAATTCCAGCACTCGGGAGGCTGAGGCAGGAGGATCAGTGCGATTTCAAGACCAGACTGGGCTACAAAAATGAGCTCAAGGCCAGCCTGAACTGCATATCGAGACCCTGTCTCAAAAATAAAAAAAAAAAAAGAGAAATAATTCCTCAGATAACTATAGATATGGTGACCATAATGAAAGATATATCTAATGACTTTAAAGCAGACAGAGATTTTTAAAAGTAGAGTGACTTGGGGAAACTGTGGAAAGCATGAACACCCTACAGAGGATAGAAAGGGAGTCCATGAAACAGATTCAAAGGAATATCTAGAAAATTAAAAATTGCATGGAAAACATACAAAGCAGAATGAGCCAATGTGAGGACATCATTTCAGGTATAAAAGACAAGGCTGCAGTTAATGATCAAGAAAAGAAAGATCTCTTAAAAACAGCAAGGGACTGTGAGAAATAAATGCAGCAGCTGCTAGATGATGCAAAGAAGAAAATAGGAATAATATTTCAATGGGTAGGTGGGAAGTGGCAGCAGGAAATCAGACATAAAGAGTAAGAAAAAAGTATAGAAAAAAATGAAAACAAAGCTTTTGTAAGTAAGGAGGGGAATGGGGAAAAAAGAATCAAAATTTATCATGTATAGGTACAAATTCCCTATGATGGAAGTTATCATTTTGTATATCTAAAATGTATTAATTAAATTTAAAAATAGAAAAACCCCATTTGTCTATGAAATAATATGAAAGATCAACAAATGAAACTATATCAAATTAAAAATTCATGCACAGGAAAAAAAAGACTGAAAAATCCTACAAAATGGGTATAAATTTTGCTAGCTATTTCACAAACAGGACTAATACTGAATAAATAACTCAAAAAATTAGACTCCCAAACAAAACACGTAGTCAAAACATGAGCAACTAAAAAAGAAGTCATTACATACTAGATGTACAGATTCGACACAGCAACCAGGTCCCGTGTGTGCAGTAACCCTTGGCCCAAGGGAAACTCATTTAACCTAGCAACAAGGCCCAGCATGTGAGTGAAACTTCATCCATCAGATAGGCCCAGTATGGAAAACTGCCACAGAACTCCCTGTAGAGAGACTAGAAACAACATCAACAGCTGATCCAGGAGCAGAACATCTTGCCAGAGGGGCACAGCAGGCTCACCCCCAAGGGCTACAGCAGGAAGAAGTGGAGCTCTGTAGCCATTCCCACCTGCATGAGTTTGAACTTGGTATTCCCATTTAATTAATTTTCTGAATATTGTTTAGTTATCATTTTCATTTTATGATTCAGACTGTATCTTTGACTTACAGTCTACTTATAAGATGTGGTATAGGAGCCAAGGGCATAGCTCTGTGGCACAGGTGCCTGCCTAGCAAGTGCAAGGTCATGAGTTTGAACCCTGATCCTGCCTCCCCCAAAAAGACATGGTATGATACTTTATCCTAGTGTTAGAAACTATATTATACACACACACACACACACACACACACACACACACACATATATATATATGTATATATATGTATGTATATATATATATATATATATATGCACAAGAGAGTTAGGGTAGATATACAGCTACTTCATTGAAAATAAAAGTTTGTACTAATATTTCTTAGACAAGATATCAGGTCTACATCTTGTTCTCTGAATAACTGCTATGAAGACAACAATATGCAATGTATTAATTATTGTAACCATCCTACTAACTTGTTTTGAAACTGTTTCATTGCTGTTTTATCTTTTTTCTCATTAAAATGAAAAACAATTTAAAAAATGGCAAATAAAAGAATCTCAAATTATTTACTTTGCATTTCGCTAATGGCCAATGATATTGAGCATTTCTTGATGTCTTTTATGGCCATTTGCATGTCTTTTTAAAAATAAAATTAATTATTAATTAATTGAAATTAAATTAAGTGTTTCAAGACAGTATTCCAAAATTTGAATCAAATCTTTAGTCCAACTTAATGGTCAGAATGTTGTATATCATATGTAGGAATCTATAATCAATTCAGAGTGCTCACATAGTATTTGAATAGGTAAATATATACAAAGATATCAACTAAGAAAAGTTTCCAAGGTAGTAAAGAATTACTAAGAATAAAACATAGCATAAATACTGGAATGGCAATTATATGATGAGAACTTTAACAGGTCAAGGAAAGGATATCGCACAAAGTTCTAGTATGCTGTGGATGTGGACAGTGTCCATGATGCTTACTGGTGGTCAAGTGTCATTTATGGGACTGAGCTACTGCTATTTCCTTAATATCCACCCTGTAGAACTAGACAGAATCATGACCCATAGGGTATAGGAGAAGTCCGTTTGTAGAATATGCTTATGGACATATTCTGCTGCTGTATACAAAAGAATAGTTGAAAGCCTGCTTTTGCATACCTCTTTTTCTCCTGTGTTTAATTGTTTAGTGGGTTCTTTCCATTCTCTTATGGAGTTGTGGTCATTTGGATCCCTCTCTAGAATATCTTTTAGTAAATTATGCAGGGTTGGCTTTGTCATCATGAAATTCTTTACTTGTTCTTTGTTGTGAAAGTATTTCACTTCTCCATTGAACATGAAAGAGAGTTTTTCAGGATACAGCAGTCTGGGCTGGAATTTGTTTTTCTTGCAAGACTTGAAGTACTTTGCTCCATCCTCTCCTTGACTTGATGTTTTGTGAAGAGAAATCTGCCATTATTCTAATGGGTTTTCCTTTAAATGTGATCTGTTTCTTTTCTCTGGTGGCTTTTAGTATACTGTTTCTGTGCTGAATTTCTGGGATCTTGATTATCATCTGTCTGGGTGTGCTTTTAATTGGGTTGATGTTATTGGAAGTTCTACATGCTTCAGTTCCCTGAAAGTGAAATTGTTTCCCCACATTTGGGAAGTTTTTAGCTATTACTTCTGCCCATATTCTTTTCATATCATTTGTACAGACTCCTTCTTTCTTATTGATGCCTATTAATCTTACACTGTTCATCTTTGCATCGTCTGGCACATGTTGAATTATTTTTTCCTGCATCCTAGTTGTTTTTAAGAGATCTTTTCTTACCTTTCAACTAGCTGAAATGGTGTCTTTAAGGTCTGCAAGTCTATTTTCACTTTCATTGAAATGGTTTTGATTGTGATTGAGGTTTTAATTTCCTGTATAGCACTTTGAATCTGCTTCATACATTCTAGTACTTTCCTATATTGCTCATTCAAGGATTCCATCATTTTTCTATTCTCATCTATTTTTTATCCTTGTCTTCTTTAGAAGTGCTTAGTACTTCTTTCATTATAGTTACCATTTCTTTTTTTACTTCAGAAATTATTTCTGATCTGATTTCCTCTATGTCTTTTTGCAGTTGTTTCTTTACTTCAGATGCTCTTATTTCAGAGATTTAAGGTGTGTGATTTCCAATTTCTTCTATGCTATTGTCTCCTGCACTTATTCTGGTAGGCTCAGGGCCTGAGAGCACACTTAGTTCCTTTTCTTTATCATTTTGTATAGCCTGCCTTCTGACCTTTGGTGTAGAGCTTTGGTAGAGTTCTTCCCTTAGCACCAGATCTGGATGTACCAAGTTCAAACTTATCCAGGTGGCTGTGACCTGGGTCTGGCTGCTGAGCTCCACTTCTTCGTGCTACAGCCCTTGGAGGTGAACCTGCTGTGCCACTCTGGCAAGACGTCCTGCTCTTGGATCAGCTGGGTGGATGTTGTTTCTAGTCTCTCTACAGGGTGTTCTGTGGCAGTTTTCCACACTAGGACTATATGCTGGGCCTGATTGCTGGGTCTAATGACTTTCTGGTGGGTCTAGTGTGGTCGTATTCACACACAGGGCCTAGTTGCTGGATCTAAGGAATTTCTGGCAAGCCCAGGGCAGTTACACACATGCCAGGTCTGGTTGCTGAGTCAAATCAGAACTTTGAGATTCTATGTTACCTCTGAAAGTATGACCATGATCAACAGATGAAATTATAGCAAACCCTGGTGAGGCTGCAAGGACTGTAAATTAGTAGAACAAAAATCAGTAGAGAAGTTTCTCAAAAAACTAAAACTATCAATTCCATTTGATGCAGCCATTCCTCTTCTGGGGATTTCCTAAAAGAGTTAAAGACATTACGGTGATACGTGTATATCCATATTTATAACAGCATGATTCATAATACAAAGACTTGCAGGTTATTGTATGTATATTAAAAATCTGTTTTAGAAGGGCTTGGTGGGATGGCCCAGTGGTCTAAAGCGCCTGCTTGGGAAAGCTTGGGCGGCTTCAGGGACCGCGGTTCGATCCCCGGCACCACATGCTGTGCCAGCCCTGCCCTTGGGGCGGGCTGAGCCGGCCATAAAAATGAGTGAATAAACAAAGGTTCTGAAATAAAAAAAAAAAAAAGATAAATAAAATAAAATAAGTTCTTTAAAAAAAAATCTGTTTTAGAGTTGGGGATATAGCTCAGTGGTAAAACTGCCTGCCTGGCAAGTGCAAGGACCTTCGTTCCATCCCCACTACTTCATGCCCTGTGGGCCCTCATCATGCTGGCCACCAAGATCGGGTGTGGTGGCACACACCTTTAATCCCAGTGCTGGGGAGGCTGACATAGGCGGGTCTCTATGAGTCTGAGCTGTGTAGTGAGACCCTGTAGTAAATAAATAAATAAATAAATAGCTCCTCCCCTCTATTAGATGAGTTAATTTCTTCACTGGAGGGACAACTACCCGTAACACTTTTTATTTTGTATGAGAAAGTAGCCACTGACTCCCAACAGAAAAGAAAAAAAAATAGTATTGGGTGCCTCAAAAGACTTTCTTAATGCTAATTTTACTCAACTATGTGTGCTTGGGTATCATTACTGGATGCATTATGGAAGTGCCTTGGGATCCCTCCCTTGGGTTGAGATTCTCTCTTCATATCCATTAATTTCATCTATTTTTTTGATATTTTTGATCTATTCAAGTTCCAATGGTCTTCTCTTCTGTCCTTAAATAGGTAGTTTATTTCAGTATGGTTGACTATAACAGAAACAAAAATTGCTCCATAGATCCATGTTACTTCTTCATTTTTAAATATATTTAATGGCTTAAACAAAAATGAGGTGTCTGGAAATGGTGCACATCTGTTATCCAAGCACTCTAGGAGGCTGAGGCAATCTTTAATTCAGCTTGTCCCCAAATTAAAATCAATGAAAGAAACAAACAACAACAATAACAACAACAGATCTGGGACTATTGCTTGGCACAAAGGTCCTTAGTTCAATTGCCATTATTTTAAAATTAAATTAAAATTGTAAAATGACAAGGGTGGTTTCCTGGTTAATACAAAGTGTCAAGGGCTGCACATTTTCACACATTTTTATTGCATTTTGTCTCAGAACTATAGGGCAAAACAATATTATTATTATTATTATTATTATTATTATTATTATTATTATTATTTGCAGGACTGGGGTTCAAACTCACGACCTTGCACTTGCCAGGCAGGCACTTGTGCCTCTGAGCTATCTCCCCAGCACCCAAAACAATATTATTTGTTGTGGCTTTTCATCTATTATTTCAGAAACACTCCTGGGGGAATCCAGCTATAGGAACTACTGATAATGCCTGAAAAGCTGTGTCACTAAATGATAGTACATGAGATTTGGCTTTCACTAATTCACATCCCACTTTTGACCCTCGAGGCTACCTAAACAGGGGTGCCCAACACTTGAAATCTTGTGTAAACCCACCTCTATAACACTTTCTTTAAGTAGTTCAGTGGTGGAGACTATTCCCACTGCCCCACTTGTCCTTTCTACAGATTCTTAGTTGAAATCAGAACATTTTATTATCATATTTATTTTTTATTTTTATTTATTTATTTATTTTTTGTCTTTTTGAGACAGGGTCTCACTATGCAGTTGAGGCTGGTCCTGCGCTCACTTATGTAGCCCAGGCTGGTCTCGAACTCACACCAATCCTCCTGCCTCAGCCTCCCGAGTGCTGGGATTACAGGAGTGAGCCACCACGCCCGGCTGCTATTATCATATTTATAAATATCTTCATCAATCTGTTATTTATATATGCACCCAATGATTACCATAGTTCTTTCCTCAGACTGGATTTATTTGCAGTACTTACCTAGCCATTTGAGTCCAATTCCTTGATCACATAGTCACTTAGGTAGAGCCCCAATCACTTGGCTTCCAATACTGTCTACATAGAAAATGCCTGGCACTGGGTTGGGGAGATAGCTCAGTGGAACATGTGCTTGCCTGGCAAATGCAAGGTACTGAGTTCAAGCCCTGGTACCACAAATCAAGCAAGCAAGCAAGCAAGGAAGAAAGAAAGAAAGAAAGAAAGAAAGAAAGACAGACAGACAGACAGACAGACAGACAGACAGACAGACAGACAGAAAGAAAGAAAGAAACTTCCCGGAGCTGAACCTAGTGGACCAATAGCTGGATCCTTTAGTGAGAAAATATGGAGTGGAAGGCAGAGTCTTGCATTTAACTTCAGGTTACAGTGGCATTGATACCTTTAATTCATATGTAGTCTTTGTGTTTGTGCTGTAAATCCTACCAGCATTGCTTCCCTTTGATTTAATTGACACAGCAGTTCCTCAGAATAGAACAAAACCAGTGTCTGCTTTCCAAATCCTTGGGAGTATAACAACTTGGCCTGTTCCTTCAAGCATCATAGTTATTTTAGTTGTGTCACTCTATGGGTTATCACTGATCATTCAAAGAGTTATGTGATCTAAAGTATAAGTTGTGTCACTATGGTTGTAGGCACCAGGACCAGGAGATGTTTTACCTCAGCCCATCTAGATAAAAAGTAGCTGTTTTGGGGCCAGGGAGATGGGTCGGTGGTCTGAGTGCCTGCCTCGCAAGCACAAGGACCTGGATTCAATCCCAGGTACCTCACTCCATGCTGGCCACTAAAACCAGGTATGATGGCTAATGCTTGTAATCTCAGTGCTGGGGAGGCTGAGATAGGAGGATCCCTATGAGTTAGAGCTACATAGTGAGACCCTGTACCAAATATATAAATAAATGAATTAAAAAACTCACAAAAATTAAAAAACAGCTGGTTTTCCTAGGGTATAGATTTATCTGTGTCCTCCAGAATTTCTTACATCAAAATGCTAGACCTGGACACTGTCTCTTTCCCAACTCTGTATGGATCAATCACAATTCTAAGATCATAATCCACAGTGAGTGACTCTGGGAATGATGGGCTCAGCTATTTTAATTGGTGTTGCATCAGTCAGAATTTGACCAGGAGAACAGAACTGCTTTGATGCATCAGAAGCAACTGACTGAAAGGGTTATCAGGTGAAGTCTCTAAAAACGGGGCCTCACCTCTGTCTTGAAGAGCCAGGAGGAGTGGCTTTAAGTAGAGTTCTAGGGCAGCTGGGGATTGGGAGGCAACCATTCCAAGCATGCAAAGTGGGCTCTCATTAAGGGTCATTCCTTGACTCAGCGAAGGGAGCAGGCAATTGTGACCAGCATCAATGCAGATTTTCTAGAAACTGGAAATTGCTACCTGTATTCCTTAGCTCCGTCTTTTTTTCTCTTTCTCTGTATTTAGGACGAGGTCTACAGGGCCTCACTATGTAGATCAGACTTGTGGTGATTCTCCTGTTTCAGCCTCCCAAGCACTGGGATTGCAGGCACACATCACCATGCTCAGTCTCAATGGAGCCCTGGGGGCAGGGTCAGCACAGCAGACCCAGGGATTGAAGCGGCCATTGCTCTCTGCCTTAGCAGGTGCTTTAGTGCCCTGAGCTATCAGGCCGACCCTGTAGCTCCTTCTTGGAGCAGGTGAACTTTGTGCAATTATCCTGCCCCTGTCCTGTCACTGTATGCTGGGTGGGGTGGAGTGCGAAGTGAAAGATAACTTCTTTTGGCCTCCCTGTTTCTAGAGTAGGAGGATCCATAGGACAAGAGTGCCTGAAGAGCCTATCCCAACTCCCTTTTCACTCTTGGCTGTGATTTAATGACAGCACCTGAACTTGAAGTCAGTCTAATGTCACCCTGGCATGAGGGTTTTGGGAGCACATAGGGCATGTGGACAGAATAGAAACAGCTGTGGCAGAGATGATATATAATTACGAAATAAAGATAGACATGGTGTTCTTCAGTGCCTGTCATGTTAGAGGGCCGCTATTTCCTCGGTTGAGGTTGAGATCCCCTTGTATCTAGTGTATACCAGTGGAGTCAGGCAGTGAGTGAGTAATAGGTTCTGTATCTCAGCAAGCCAGGGGCCTTGTGCCTTTTCCCTGCCTGTGCTCCCTGAGAATGCCGCGCTGGAAAGCATGCTGCAAGAGAAGCCTGGACTTGCGTTGCTCTGACCAGGATGCAGGACTGAAATGTCCACCGTGCCTACCTAGACATCATAAAAAGTGGTAAGTTGCTGTTTGAAGAAATTATCAATCTTGGGCCCACATGGTGCAGACCTCACCAGGACATCTCACAACACGTCCTGACGCACCAGCCCTGTATCAGTGGGGTCTGTGACTGTTCTCCTTGAGCCTGAGTGCACTTAGGACCATCTGGACCAGCAGAGTTAGACAGAGGCTACATGGATTTCTGGGCTAAGTATTATAATACTGTAATTCTTACCTTGCTTCTGGGGACTTTTACCCCTGGAACAAGACACCCTGCTATGATGTAAGCAAGTCACATGCAGAGACCCTTTGTGGACGAGGTACTATAGACAGGCCCTGCAGAGGTCCTAGCAGATGCCAGCATTGACTGCTCGAGGTAAACCGGCCTTCAGACACGCCAGGCCTCAACTGGTAAGTCATTCACTCAGTCCCTATGAGCCATGATCAGCCACCCTCAAGCTGTGCTGACCATGGTCTTGGGAGAAAAGACACAGCTGGTGTTGTGTTAGTGAGCTAAGTCCATGACAGTTTGTTCTGCAGAGATAGTTAACTGATTAAAAATGAGAGCAGACAAGGATAGATCAAAAAACCTGCCAAGTCCTTGAGAATCACAAACACTAAGTCCCTCAAACCTCTGTACTTTTCACTTCTGTCCCTACCACTGGCATTTCTCAAAGATGTGAGAATTATGAGTTTACGGTCCTAAATAGAAAACAGCATAACATCATTCTGTAGCAGACATAATTTAACTTCTTTCTCAATAAAATTGATTGTTACAAATCTTGAGCTTTCTAAGTCATTCAGAAATATTTTTAGTACCAAAGATATAGAAGGTTTTGCAGTGTAAAAGTTTCTTTTCTATGATCCCAATGACAGACACAGCTATATAGTTAATTAACTTGTAAAAAAAAAAAAAAAGTTTAGCAGGGACATTACCTCCTCCTTCCATTTCTCCTAACCTAACCCTGACATTTTTTTTTCCAGTTCTGGGATTTGAACTCAGGTCCTTTCCCTTGAGTTACATTTTTAATCCTTTTTTGTTTTCTATTTTGAGACAAGGGCTCACTAAACTGCCAAGTTGCCCAGATTGGGCTCATAGTTATGCTCCCCTTGCAACAGCCCCAAGAGTGCTATGGTTTCTGATGCACACCACCATGCCTGACTCAGATCTGACTGTAAATAAGAGCATCTGCTGTACATACAGCACTACAGGTGAGAGCACACCCCTTTGCTAGCAGTGCAGCACAGTAACTTGATGACATGTATCGCATCATGGTGTTTGCTGTATTCAGAGATAGCTGATGTCGTGGCTCAGTGTGAGACTATGTCCCCACAGCCCTGGCTCCTTTGCTGGTTCCTTAGCTCTCTCGATTCTGGCTGCCATGACAGGGGTGGCTTTCCTGTGCCGTCTCTCTGCCAGCCATCCAAGGGTTGAAAACATCAAGCAAATTAAATCTCCTCCAAGTTGTTCATGTTGAGTGCTATGTGTCAGTGCTAAGATAATTCACATACCATAAAAATCAGCCTTTAGTGTTAGTGTCAGCCTTCGGGATGAGTCACGGCCATTGCTTGGCCAGCTTGCTTTCTGTGACACTAACAAAAGTTCTACAAAGTACTGTCTGTGGTCCCAAACTTAATCCTGAGGGGATTTGACCCTGGAAGATACAAAAAAAATGAATGTTTTGTTATACAGGTCTTGCTTCGATTTGCACTTGACCACCCAGCAAGAAAAAAAAAAAATGCTTAATTACAATGCATGAAACGCAGAGCTTGATTGGTGAGATGAGTTTTAGGAGGCTTAGATTCAATAGCCTCCAACATTACAAGCTTCACTGGTGGCCCACTGCAATTGCAGAACATTTGACTGTGTATGCATCTGCTTCCTCTTAGTCCAAAGAGAATTATATTCTTTTCCTTTTTTTTTTTCTCTTCTAAGCAACATCAATAGGGAGGTGGGTCATGCTCACACACTGTACTCTGTAGAACGATTGTGAGGACAATATGCAATATGTCAACTTTCAAAAAAA
>PVJA010053747.1:0-11856 GCA_004027025.1 Myocastor coypus
AAAAAAAAAAAAAAAAAATCCAAGTATAGTAAAAAGAGCCTCTCTCTCTTAATAACATAGAAGCAAAGCAAACCATTTTTTGGTTTGGTGTTTGCATACTGGAGATTGAATACCAGGGCCTTTGAACTGAGCTACATCCCCAGCCCTTTAGTCTATATTTTGAGAAAGGGTCATGCTCAGTTGCCCAGGCTGAGCTCACAATGGCAGTTGTCTTGCGTCAGCTTCCCAGAATGATGACATTATAGGTTTGCACCACCATGGCCGGCAGCAACACGTAATAGTATCTGTACAAGTTTAGTGGTTTTTTTTTTTTTTTTTTTTTTTTTTTTTTTTTTTTTTTTTTTTTTTTTTTTTTTTTTTTTTTTTTTTTTTTAATGCTTTTAGAGCAAGTGCTATGATTCTGGCTCAGTGTGAGGTTTTGGCAGACTCCCCGTTTCTTGTTGGGATGCCACCCCTGCCTCTTCTCTGTGTCTGGATTTGTGCAAGGCCTGCTCCCGCTGTGGTTCAGTTCTCCAGTTCTGTGCAGTGCCTATCACTATCCAATAAACTATTCTTCCTCTAAGCTTTCACACTTAGTTTTTAGAGTTTTGAAAAGGTTTTATAATGGAAATATCAGTTTACCCATATTTTGTTTCTCTTTTCTAGTGGCTTTTAGACTGCTCTTATTAGAAGAAAAAGTAAACTTACCTTTTAATTTACCTTATTTTTTCCTAAATAACATAATGTAACCGCTGTCTGACAAATTATGTTACTGACCCTATTGACCCTGTAGATTAACTTCTAAAGCTCTTCTTGCTTCCATTGTATTTCCCAGTTCATGGCAGCATTGTGTGGGCGTTGGTTCAGTTAAAATGAGTTCTTTCCCAGGGGCATTGTGTAGGGTGTGTTTATTTACTCCAGCAGCTGGCAGTGGCCATGTAGGTGAAGACTCATGAGAACAGGTCACGTAGGCACCCTCCACCTAGCATATACTGAAATCCCAAATTCTGGAAGGAAGGCAGGTGTTGAATGTAAGCAATACGGTTTGCATTGAAAACAAGTTTAAGCCAAGTGGAGTCTTATACTCACCAATGAGAATATTACCAGAATGTTCTCCACCTGGAGCTGTTGCCCAGACACCTAGGCCAAAGATCTAAATTCCAAAAATGACTTAAAACTCCTGCTTTGAGGCTGGAAAACTTCACACAAAGTTTTTAGTGTTTATTAGCAAAATGGGCATAACACTAGATGAAATAATGTGTTCTTTCTTTTTCTCTTTCCTTCTTTCTTTTTTTTCAAGTTGTTTCTCTTTGCTGGGACCTCCTCTTGTTTGATTTTGTTTTCAGTTTTCCATCTCTTTAGTTGTCTTTCTGGGAGATTTCCTTAAAATTTTCTTCTATTGAGTTTTCTACCTTTTGTTGTTATTGAAAACAACCTGACTTATTTCTTGTATTTTTATAGCATACTTTCAAATAGTATCATTTTCTTGTATAAGGGATCATTATCTTCTTGAAGCCTTTTTAAAATACTAAAATGTTCTTAAAATTTTTCAGTAAGGTACATATGTATATAGTAGAAAGAATAGATGAACATAAACAAAAGATAAGATTGTCTTCCAATAGTCTAGATATTTCCAGTATCTTAATTTATATATTTATTTAAAGGTTTCTTCTGTTTCCCGATAGATTTCTGTTTCTTCTTAATTCCTTAGTTGTTGTCATTATTATTTACTTTTTTTTCTTTTTTTTTTTTTTTGGAACTGGGATCAAACTGAGGACCTTGTATTTGCCAAGCAGGCACTTATGCCTCTGAGCTATCTCCTGGCCCCTATTTTTTCTATATGTTTATGGCTTCTGTTTTTACTTATTTGTATAGGAACTACATTGAGCTAAACATAAAGTAACTGGTTACAGAGATCTGGTCTCCGTGTATCTCTGTCTCAGGGATACTGAGTAGAAGCTCACACAGAAAGAAGCTGCTACAAGTCTGTGGGATTGTTTTGTGTTTCTGTAGGAGGAGAAAAGCACACTGGTGGTGGCAGGGAGTCCGGCAGTGATGCCTGGAAGCTGTACATGAGAAGATCTACGTGGTAAGGAAGGGATTTGAGGGTGGCTTTTGTCTCAGAGCTGTTGGAAATGTGCTGTTAAACTCCTGTGCTTTCTGCTTTGTCTTTGTGCAGTTTTACTGGATTTTATTCTTTCTCCCATTTGGTGGCTGTTCTCTCTCAGAGGACCTGTTTTATATTATAGATTGAACGTTCATAACCAACTGCTCCAAAATCTGAAATTATTTTAGCTCTTACACACATGCTTTATGTGAAATCTCGCACCTGACCATGTGACAGATCGCAGAAGGCAGGTGAACTGAACATGTTGTATGAAAGTACCATCAGGATATGGATGTAGAGTGAAGCAGGAATGAACTTTATGACAAACTTGAGTTCCAGTCCCAAGACCCCTGATATCTATGCATATGTTCTACCTCCTCTAACCTGAAACACTCCTGATCCTATACATTTGGGATCAGGATGCTCAAGCTGAATTGGTTTTATAGCCATTCTGATTAGCTTCAGCCAGTGCCTCACACCCCAACCAAGACTGCCTGGTGGTGGCTTCTATCTGGGAGACAGTGCAGGGGCAGGACACATGGGCATCCACCAGCAGGAGAAGATGCAGGAAGCTGTCCGTGTTGTGCCTTGGATGTACTTTCTATCCTTGCAGTCTGTGGAAGCAGAAGAAGGCTGGCAAGTCAGTGGAGGCCAGTTTGGCTCATGCCCAGGACCCTTGAGAAGGACTAGGCCACTTGCCCGTGTATGTATGTGTAGCCAGGGAGGCCTTGTTCTTGCGATAACATGGCGTGCAGGGTTCTGTGTGGCACTGTGATGCAGAAAGAGGACTGTAGACAGAGCCTGCAGGCGCTGACCTAGGCTGGCGTAGTGCTTCCTGCTGGTTTGAGCCTGCTATTCCTCAGCATTGGCTCCTTGCATCCTAGGGTGTCCGAGGGACACTTGCTGAGCTGCACTGAATCCTGGACACTTGTGTGCTCTTTGTCTGCTTCTTGTTTTTCCATCTCTGTCACACTCCTTTTACTTCTCTTGTACTGGAGAACTAGACTGGCAAACACCAGCTATGGCTTTTTTTTGAGCTGTATAGTGTGGACACTTTCCTCTCAGAACCAGGTGACTCTCAGAGGATGAGTTACTAGGAAAGCTTCTACTTTTCTAAATTATAAGTAATCTTCTATTAAGATGGGAATATTTGTTTCCCAGATAATTTAATGCAATCACTGATAGAGATACAACTATAGTCCCAATTTTTTGTGTCCTGCTCAAAAGAAAATTTGAGTAACATGTATGGATATGTGCCTTCCAAACTTTCATGGTTCTCTTTTTTCTTTTATAATACTGGATCCATCCTGACATTGTTTTATGTCCAACATTGTTTTCTTTACTAACTTATAACTTGTTAATGTCAACAGACCTATTCATTTTAGTGGCATAGAAAGATTATATTTTGTGTGTGTAGTATCATTCATTTAATTTTGTTCATTTTTTCATTGCATTTAATAAGAAATAATGTGACAGTTTCAAAACATGTTAGTAGTACATTTCCAGTATTTGATACAATGCATCTTTTTTTTTTTTTTTTTTTTTACTTTCTAGTACTATCAACTACAGTAAGGACCTTCCACTGGCCCAAGGAATCAAGTTTGAGTAAAGCTGTTTTGCTTGGACATTCTTTAATGTCTGTGGACCTTTCTTTTGCTGCCCTGAAGACCAAGAATATTAAACTTTGCCTTGAATAAATATCATTTTGAATGACAGTGGCTAATCTGCTGTGACTTCCGCAAGGCCTGACTAAATCAGGATACTAATTTTTTTAAAAATAAAAGATGTTCATAATCTAGCTACATTTAGTAAAAAATGAGTTGGACGGATTTTTTGAGGGTCACTATTTATTTACTTTAAGTTAAAGTACATGCCGTATTGGGAATTTAGAACAGAGTAGAGAGAAAATAGAAGTATTCGCAGTAGGTAAAGGATGTCTCCTAGGCAAGAAAGAATCCTGCAGTGAATATTGATTCAAATTAAGTTCCTCTGTGGTGTACTGGAATAAGTGTGATTGAAAGAAAAATGTGTCCTGTAGGTGCTCAGGGCCAATATTGGGATGGAGTGGCTTGCTCTGTTAAAAATGACAAAGAGTACTAACCAACAGTTGCATCTCTTGCTCATGGCTGTGCAAACTTAGATTTATAAAATAAATGTAGATTTCACTCTTGGCCCAGAACCTGCCTCTTGCCTAGGACTTTGAAGCTGAAATGGTGTTTACAAAATCTATTGATGGTGCACCCACTGTCTCTTGCAATCTGTGGGTAGTTCTCTAGCACTTGGGCTTCTGCAGGTAGCTTTGGTATTGTGCTCAGCCCGTGCTCCTCTGCAGTGGCAGCATGTGCTCACTGAGCACTTGGGGACAGTCTCTTTGTCTTTGCTGAGAGTTTGGCTTCCCAGTGGGTGGCTGCACAGCTGCCTCTGACTGGTTCTGCTTGGATTGCTGTCTTCTGGCACTCTGCACTGCCCCTCTGTGAAGTAGCGGTTACCCCACAACCCTTACCAGGTTGGACAGACAGGTCTTTAGAGAGGCCATGAGGTTGTGTGGAGATTTGCACAGTTCATGAAGAGTTTGGAGGTAAAACAGAAATAAGCAAATGAAAGACAGCTACATGTAATAGGGAAGGGAAGGTATGATGTTGCATAGCCAGTTGTGAATAGCGTTTGCCTAGGCACTCAGTAGTCACTAATGAATATGAGCCAAATGTTGATGATACATCTACTGAAAGGATGCTTGGGTGCAGAAATTGGTGATGAGGGAAGGGACAAAGTTCATTTTCTGTAATTGAAACTAATAATGCCTAAAATGACTAAAGCCAGCGATAGCAACATAGGTTTACTAAAGTAGGGTTATAGGCTATAGAATTACTTGATTTTTTTTTTTTTTTTTTTTCATTTCTTGTATTTGATACAGGGTCTTACTACACAGCTCAGAGGTGTAGCGATCCTCCTGATTTCAGCCTCCCCAGCGCTGGGATCATAGGCATGCACCACCACAACCAGAATCTGTTGCTGGCTCAGTGTGCCCCCAGGGGCAAGGCCAGCACAGCATGTGGGACCAGAAATGGAAACCTATCCCTGTGCTTGGAAAGCAGGTGCTTAGTCTGCTCAGCTATCTCACCAGCCCAATTTGATTCTTTAAATCAAGAAAATGATTGATAAAAAGCACAAAGGAAAGTGATGTAGGAGAACTGGTTATCTGGAAGCCTACATTTCTAGGCCTCTGTACTCCTACCACACATATGTGCATATTTGTTTGGTCCATCATTGAACCCAGAACAACTTTAAAATATTTTATAAACTATCTTACGATCTTACTGAAAACCAAGTTCTCTTCCATATTTTCAGGTTTCATATAGACTTGATCATATTATATTGAGAATTGCACTCCTGAAAATGAACTGTAGAAAATAATGCAGTTTGGACATTAAATTTTTTTTTTCATCACAATGTGTAAGTACTCCTACCCTGTTTTTTAAACACTTTCAGAAATTATATAATAGGCCATTTTCATTTCGAGAATCTTTTGCTTTTAAATTGTACCTCTTTGTTCCTTTGCTTATTAATACTTTTAACCATGTAAATAAAAATGTACACCTCCAGATGTAGCCGGCCATATATTTGAAGGTGCTAGACTTGTATTGCTGGCTAGAACTTATATTGCACATTGCCTGACTGTGCATTCCTCCTAAATTCTAGGCTCTGGCCACCACTGCTGATAGCTCCCAGCCTCCTTTGTGCATGGGAAGAATTGAATTGCAGTTAGTATGCTTGACTTTGTCACCACACTAAACCGTAGCATCCTTAGAGTCTGTACTTCTCCAGTTCTTGGACAGAGCACTCAATCAGGAGGAGCATAACAGAGAGGTTCTTTGGTTCTACAGGAAATAGACACAGGTCCTGGCTTTCCCAGGGGAGGCTTCACACAGTGGGGAGGAAGGCTTTTCCTCAGAGGAGACTGAAGTGCAGTATGTAATGTGCTCCATTCTTTTCTAGGCTTCATTTCTCTTGCTGTGTAACCAAGGAACCTGTGGCATTCTGTCTCTTGGCCATGTTGAAGAGAATCAAGACTACATCCTTGTTCTGCTCCTTCTAGGCATTTTCTGTTTGTGTCATTTGCATACTGGCAGTAGGATACAGGGCTTTGTGGCTTCTCAGCAAATGCTCTACCACTGAGCTACCCCTGGCTCTGCCCAAGGCTCTTGCTAACTGTTCAGTCAACTTCATTTTTGGCAGGTTGCAAACTGTGTTGTTGGTTTTAATTTTATATATTTAGATAAGACTCCATACTCCCTAGGCTCACAACTGTCTTAAACCTGGCTCAAACCATTTCCTTTTCCTGGTTTCCTCTTTTTATTTGCCTGACCCCCAGAGACATCTGCCATGGTTACTTGTTTTGCAATTTCTACCCTCTTCACGCCTAACCATCCTTTCCACATAACCACTCCAGCTTGGTTTAATTTGTGGCATTGGTTTCCAGCTTTGAAGGTACATGAAACAATTAAGGGACTACCATTAGTCTATCTTGGTCTCAGAAATTTGTTTTGATACATTGAAATTTTGGATTTTTTTGCATAGTCAAACCTATTTTTTTTTCTTTTATGAGAAAACTTTATTTTTTAACCAATGATCAAATAGTTGAGGGTGTCTTCCAAGAGACTATGGAGATAATTGGGGCTCCTAATTAATGAACAAAAGTTGGCTACCCTTCTCTCTACCAGTTAGAGTCCTGTCCAATCTTTCCCAGTTTTAAATCATTTTTTAAAAATCATTTTTGTTTAGTTAGCTTAAATTTTTTGATGACCTGTGATTAAACCCATTTTAATATCACTCAGACCTGCTGGGATTCAAATATATTTTTGACCAAATTAGATTATAGTAATTTTTTAAAAACTTTTTCTTTCCATTTTTATCCTTTTGAGTTTTTACACTAGGGAGACTGATATTTACATATGTATGTCTGGTTTATTTCATTTAGAGTATATTCAAGATACATCCACGTATATATGAAGTCTTGTAGTTTATCATTCTTTGTAGCTGAGTAATATTCCATCATATGAAAATACCACATCTTTTTCAACCATTCTTCAGAGGATGGGAATTTTGGTTGTTTCCAAGATTTGGCTGTCACAAACTGTGCTGCTGTGAACATAGGTGTACAAATAGCAGTGTGATATGAAGTTTTCAGTTCTTCTGGGAAAATTCCTAGTAGGGGGATAGCTGAATTGAATGGGATTTTCAGTTCTAGTTTTTAAAAGAGTCTCCACACTGTTTTCCATAATAAACTTACTGATTTTTAAAAACAGTTTTTTCAATTTATATTTAGAAAGTTATGAACATTTTCCACTGTGTTTTTAAAAATATGTTCCTGTTTTCCTGTCTTCTTAGTTTGGTTTTCATTTTGGAAATGGAGTCTTGCTATGTTGTCAAGGCTGATCTCCAACTCCAGGGTTCAAGTGATCCTTTGGCCTCAGGTTCCCAGCTATCCAGGACTACAAGCCCACATGTTGGGCCTAAAGACCCACTGGAATGTCCCAAGCTTGTTTACTTGTGTGACATGTTCAATCTGTTCAATGGACTCGCTCTGT
The DNA here is from genome assembly GCA_004027025.1 of Myocastor coypus. Taxonomy (NCBI): domain Eukaryota; kingdom Metazoa; phylum Chordata; class Mammalia; order Rodentia; family Myocastoridae; genus Myocastor; species Myocastor coypus. Next base: position 7,675 of record PVJA010053747.1, read on the forward strand.
TCCTTCAGGTGAGAATGACAACCATGTTTAAGTCAGCAGTGAAGTGGCTACATTGAAAACCAGATTGGAACAATGGGCATGGTGAAACCACCAGTGCGCTTGCAGATTGCATTAATTTTATGATGTGTTTTCAAAACTCATACGTGTACACAATTAAATATTCAAGTATGTTATAATGCTTAAAAAACACCACTCATTTCCCCTCATGCTCTATCCTACCACTTGTGCCCACTTACCTGAGCAATCTTTTTTCCATTTTTTTAAACTCCATATTTCTTTTTTAATTGTATTTTTTAAAATTTTATTTATTTTTTTTCTTGTTTCAGAACCTTTATTTGTTTATTCACTCATTTTTATGGCTGGCTCAGCCCGCCCCGAGGGCAGGGCTGGCGCAGCATGTGGTGCTGGGGATCTAACAGCAGTCCCTGAAGCCACCCAAGCTTTCCCAAGCAGGTGCTTTAGACCACTGAGCCATCCTGCCAGGCCCCAATTGTATTTTTAACTAATGCACAAAAGTGAAATTTTTAGATGTTAATGTGGTACCGTATGATTCTTTCTCACACTTCACATTTGTCTCAGTTTTGGTAAGCCCACAAGCTAACTATAGCCAAAATGAGTGAAAAGCAGTCACTGGAGAACTTTTTCAAAACACGGAGAAAAGACCTGATGGTGACACAGCAGAAGACTCTAACACTTCCAACAAAAAGAAAACCACATTTAAGGAAAGCGCCAGGAACCCCACTTAAATTACAGGTTCACTGCTCTGTGAGAAAGTGGGTACAGAGCACATGTGTCTCTGACACAGAAGTGAAATACTTTGTAAAGGGAGCTCACAGGCCTGTTTTTTTTTTTTTTTTTTTTATGTTATGAGAGCCTCACCGGGCTTTTAGAAAAGCAGTCACACTGCCAGCACATTTCAACAACTTGCTTGCTTGTGTGACGTATGTAACCTGCCTTCAGTGAGAATGACAACTGTGTTCAAGTCAGTAAATATAGTGGCTGCATTAAAGCCAAATTAGAAGTGGGGGTGGGTGGGTGACAAAGGAGCACTGGGATCTTTGATAGGTTTCAAGTATTCATGAAAATCTTGAGAGAGACTGAGGCAGCAACATTTTTCTCCTAGCAGGCATGTTATCACCTACCTTAGGTTTCAAGAGTTTGAGCAGTATTTCTCAACCATAAAAGGCCCATGCATTGGGAAGGAATGTATTAAAAGCCCCAGGGACTGCCCCTGTTAGAAAAGGATCAATAGCGTGAAGCTGCAAATGATGGCCTTAAAATTGTGTTTGAGATGCTTTACGTATCCCTATGTTTTGGGTTAAAGTCAAGGTAAAATTTCCTGAGATTTCCACCAAAGTACTAAAAAGTCTTCTTTAATTTCCAACATCCTGTCTTTGTGAAGTAGGCACTTCTACAGTGACAGTAACAAAACAAGATTACGGAGTAGACTGGAGTTGCACCTACTGTAGAGTCAGAGGAAGCAAGCTCAGAGATCCCACTGAGTGCAATGTTATGAACTGTATAATTATTTTATTACACATTATGTAATAATAAAAATAAAGCAAATAATAAACATAATACCTGAAGCTGTACTCCCTTTCCAATCAGTGAAAAAAATGATCTCTCATGAACCCCGTCCATGGTGCCAGAAAGGTTGGAGACTACTATTCTGAAACACAAGTGCCAAACTTTGGCATCTCTGTGCTGTATGCCTGTAAGATAGACTCTGTTTTCCTGCACCTAATGTTACCTTTCTTCCTTTTGTATGTGTGCATCTCTTTGAGACAGAGTCACACTATGCAATTCAGGCTGGCCTTGAGCTCACATTGTAGCTGATCCTCCTGCCTCAGCTTCCCAAATGCTGGGATTACAGGCATGCACCAGCACTCCCAGCTTCCTATTTCTTCACTCTTCTTTTGGGGGAGCATATCCCACAGAAATTTCCTAGCAGTAATTGATTTGGGAATATCATAATTTGGAAAAAAAATCTCTTCCATCTAAAGGAAAGACTGTTCCCACATTGATTGCAGTTTGGCTTCTGAATTTAAAATTTTAAGATAGTTTTATTTTTGATTGGAAAGGTTCATAAATATTTTGTTGTATTGATGTTTTAATCTTTAATCCATTTGGAATTTGCATATATGTTTCCATTTATCTAAACTGATTCCCCTGTTAAATATTTAAGAAATCCCTCCAACAACAAAGATAAATTGAGAAAACAAACAAACAAACAAACAAAAAAAACAAAGATAAATTGAGTTTTTCCTTCCTCCATGTGGCTTCTTATGTATTCTTATATATATCAGCATATTTTTAGGCTGTACTCTGATTCAGTTATTGGTGTGTGTTTGTACATATGCTGGATAATTTGTTACAGTGTTTAATGCTTTCTTTGTTTTTTTTTTAAATACATATTCTTTCGGTACAGGGTCTTACTACAGAATTTAGACTTGTAGTAATCCTTCAGGTTTCCAGGGCCTGCATGGCGTTTGGTACCCTGAATCAAACGGGACCTTGCACTTGCCAGGCAGGCACTTAGATTACTGAGCTACCTCCCCAGCCACTATTATAGTCTTTAAAATTATTTTTACTAGGTTCAAGTTGTTTTAGAGTCTTATAACCATTACCTATGTGACTCTCAGAAAGTGACCTAACTTTTTTTTCCTATTTTTTAAAAATCCAGTTTATGTTTAGTTATTGCTGAGCTAAATCTTTAGTCCTCTTTGTCCTTTTGAGATAAGGTCTTGCTAGGTTGTCAGGCTGGCCTCAATTTTGGCCTTAGTGTCCAAATAGCTGATATGCCACCATGCCTGGCCCGGCCTCGGCTATGGGCCTTATCTAGTATGGCTGTTTTCTTGGAAGATGAAGAATCCTATTCTGTCTTTAGCAAATATGGAGTGTTTTGGAAAGCAGATTAGTCAGACTCGGCTTGTTCCCTCAACATTTTTTTCCTTTGGGGATGACTTTTGAGGGCTGTTTCATTTGGGCTTTCTTTGCTCCTGGGTGCTGGGGATCTTGCAGGGCAGGTAAAGACTCTGCTGCACCTTCTAGCTTTTGCCTGTGCTAGTAAATCAGTGGTTATAAATCGGAACAGAAGAGGATCTGGTTACTCATTCCCCCACTTCCTTCCTGCCAGACCGTGGTGAGTATACCAGTGGTTTTTTTTTTTTCGTGTGTGTGTGTGTCTTTTTGAGACAGGGTCTCGCTATGCAGTTCAGGCTGGTCCTGAGCTCACTTTTGTAGCCCAGGCTGGTCTCGAACTTGCACCAATCCTCCTGCCTCAGCCTCCCGAGTGCTGGGATTACAGGCGTGAGCCACCACGCCTGGCTTATACCAGTGGTTTTATTCCATTTTTATGACCACATCCTGGCAGGCAGCCCCTCTGCTGTGGATCCTGCCAGCACCCGCCCCACACCCTTCTGTCTGTAAGCTGAGATGCCATTCTGTTGATGTTTCAGGGTTTTGTCTTCTTAGCTCTAGAGCCAGGAAGCAGGTAATAATTTTCTCACTACTGCTAGAGTAAATAAATTTCAAATGTTTTTAGGCTTTTTATTTCTCAAACTTTCTGGGAAGGAACAAACAATAACATGGATCATTTTTGAGGGTATTTACCTGTCCCCTGGCCAGGGAGGAGCAGAACATCTGGATTAATGCTGAGGTCAAGGACAGATAATTCCTTTAAGGAAAACTGGAATGTGCTGTCCTAGGGAAGAACTGCTCAGCTTAGACACCGCATGTCCATTAAATGGGAATGGCAATGCCTACCCTATACAACTGTAAAGATTAAAGAGAAAAATTATGAAAGTCGCATTGTGGCTGGACACCATGCCTCCTGGCGCAAAGCAAGGCTCACTCATGACCGTCATCATGGTTTTACTGCCCCATTATGCCTTTTTTTTTTTTTTTTTTTTTGTGGAACCAGGGATCAAACTCAGGACCTTACACCTGCCAGGCAGGCACCTGTCCCCCTGAGCTATCTCCCCAGCCCCTCTTCCATTATGCTTTGCAGTTATAAATATTTTAGCTTTTGTAATCCCAGCACTCGGGAGGCTGAGGCAGGAGGATTGGTGCGAGTTCGAGGCCAGCCTGGGCTACAAAAGTGAGCTCAGGACCAGCCTCAACTGCATAGCAAGACCCTGTCTCAAAAAAAAAAAAAAAAAAAAAAAAAAAAAAAAAAAAAAA
>PVJA010053748.1:0-11866 GCA_004027025.1 Myocastor coypus
CTCCAGGATTTCCAGGAGTGGAGCTGGGTGTTGGGATTTGAGTCTGACATGCACTGAAGGTCATGGTTCTCAGCCTTCCAGTGCCTCTGGCCCCAGCTGTGGAGTTTCCCACTCACAGGCAGGCCTGGGGCAGGCCCTGTGTTGGTCTACTGGAGTCCTATTCTCTTACTGTGACCTCTGGGGAATTGGTTTTCAAATGAGTCCCGCTGGGTGATGTTGAGGGTTGGGCAGCCCTGGGCTACTTCCAAGGCCCCAGGGGATGATAACCTTTGCCTGTCATTCTCAAGAAAAGTCCTGGCTATCAACTGGGGTAACTCAGGTCCAGCCCTCTCCTTAACCCACCACTGTGGCCTGGGAGGTACAGGGCTGGATGACCTGTCTCAGCTCTAATGCCACTGACTCAGGATGGGCAACTTGTCAGGCTGGTGGAACAGAGACTCTTGGGCTTTCAAATTCTTTAGTACTAAGAACCAAGTTATTTGACCTATTTGTGAATTCAAAGCACTGGATGTGTCACCAAATAATGCAGACCTAGTCCCAGCTGGAACAGAGACATTCAATCAGTTGTATCAGTTAGAGCTGTGTAAAAAAACACCTAAAACTCAGTAACTTAAAATAATGACTGTTTCTGTGCCCATCTTGGTGTGCCTTGGCGGTTCAGACTGGGTGATTCCTCTGGACACATTCATGTGGCTACAGCCCACATATGGCGCCGTTGGGGCTGGATTTCTACAGGACCCTCCCTCTGGCAGTTGGCACTGGTTGTGAGCTGGGCCAGGGCCTCCACAAGCTAGCCTGCGCTTCTTCACCTGCCTACAAGAGTCCCCCAGAGGGTAAGCCCAAAGCACATATGAATTTCAAGCTTGTGGTTATTTCATCTTACTGATGTGCCATTGGCCCAAGAAAATTACATGACCAGGACCAGAGTTGTGATGGCAAAAGGCATCACATGGGTGAGGATATGGGCGGCATAATCAATCAGAGACATATAGGTAACAACCTGCTGGGTCCTTCCACCATCTACCTTGCCCTGTCTGTCCCCAAGGCACTCTCTCTCTTGCCTTCAGAGAAATTTATAGGGCACACAAGGAGGTCCCAGCTTCCTAGTATGGAAGCAATGGGCCCCATGACTCCTGGACTTAGAGAACTCACAGTGGGGACAGCACAGCCAGCCCAGGACACTCGGTAGATTTCTCACACCATTTTCCTAGTGGCAGGTAGGTGGCATCCAGTTGTCATGCTAGGGTGACTGTATGTCACCACTAGTCCAGGGCGGTCCTGTTTGCACCTGCTTTCCTGGGATAATTATTAATAATGCCCCTTCCTGTTCCTGCCCAGATGGCATGTGTGAGGGGTTACCCTGGGTAAAGCCCATGTGTGTTCCCAGAGCACGGGAAGGTGACACTGAGCACTACCCAGTCAGGAGCAGGAGTTCTGATCTTGTCTTGCTGCTGCCATGCTGGGGGCTTTGGATATGTATGGTCCCTTTTTCTCTGTGGTAGCAGTGGCCGCCTGATGAAATCAAGGAGTCAATCATATAGCCTCTCTCTCTTAGCTGGGGAGTGAAAGTGAAATAGCACTGAAGTGGGTCCTGTACCAGCCTAGGGTGGTGAGGATGCTATTCCTTCTCTGGTGTCTTTGACACAATGTCCACTATGGGCCACCACATTCTGCCAGCTTCCTGCCACCCACATCTCTCTGTGTCATATCCACCTGTGTCCAAGTCTCAGTTTGGGGGCTCTTTGCTAGTGCAGAGGCATGGCTGACAGTGCTCCCCCACCCCTGATACCTTGCTTTGTAGGGACCTTCTTTTAACCTGCACCTCCTAGTTGTGTGACACTTGCCAAATATGTTATTCACCTGTGATTTTTCCTGGCTGTCACAAGGGTAAGGATATAAATCTTACAGGATTAAGAATGTTGTACAGGAAAGTGCCTGGTTCCTGTCAGAACTCAGCGATGTGTCACTGCCCTTTGAGAACCAGAGGTGGTAACAGGCACACATGAAGGCTCCAATAGCCTCCTTTGTGACACCACATGCTAGAAGGTTCTAGGAGCACTCTCACCACTCAGTTCTGGCTTATGAATGTTTCACCTGTCATTTAACTAATATATGGGATTAAACAGTAATGGACACTTTAATTCCTTTAAAATGATCACAGAACTCTGGTGTCTTTCTCCTAGCAAGAGTAGGTTGTTACATTCAACTTTCTTCTCTAATGTGTGTGTGGTGACTGGGGATAGAACCCAGAGCCTTTGTATTGAGCTATGTCCCCAGCTTTTTTTTTTTTTGAGACAGGATCTCACTAAGCCTCTAAGATGCTTAGGCTGGGCTTGAAATCCTTCTGCCTCAGCCTCCCAAAGTGCCCCTAGCCTAACTTTTGGCCCTTTAGTTTTGCTTTTGGTTGCTTTGCTTCTTTGAGGAGAACATTGGCTCTGTGATCTGCCATACTCAGCTCCTGGCAGCCTTGTCTCCTCCAGACCCCAGTGTTCTATTCTGACAAAGACAAAATTATCCCTAACTCAACAGAAGCAACAAGTCACACAAAGAAGATCTGTCCTGTAAGGGGACTCAGTAGATGTAGGTGTCCTTGTCTTTCATTCTGTCATCTTTCAGAATGCTAAGAATATAATTTTTAAGACAAGAAAGAAAAGTAAGATGAGAAAGCAAACAAACAAGCAAGCTTATATTTTCTAGGGTTTTTTCTACTTCTTTTCTATCTGCCTTATGTATTGGCCAAAGAAGGGAGAAAAGAGGTTTTTACTCACAAATCAGCTTCTCCACTGGAGGGGGCTGGCAGAAGATAGGAACAATGAGGGAGAGAGAGAAGGGCTAGTAAGAGAAAGGAATATTCAGGTCTTTTCCAGGAATAGGCAGAGAGGCCTGGTGAGAGGGAGATTTCCCACCAGTAGAGGAAAGCTGCTGCCAGCAAGGAGAAGACAGAAAGTTATTTTCTAGCTTTGATGGCCGCATAACAAATGATCCCCAAACCCAGTGGCGGCGTAAAGCAATTGCCTACGGGCTGCTGAGCAGATTCCCTGAGAGGCTCAATACATCTGCAGCCAGATGCCTGATGGGACTATCACTACGTGAGGGCCAGGCTAGGCTGGTAGGCCAGGAGACCCCATAGCTGGAGCTCACTGGGGGCTGTCGGCCCATGGCCAGCATCTCATAGGCACCAGGCAAAAGCTGCACACCTTCCTATGTCCCCAGAGATCAGAAGCCATCATTCCAGCCATGCTTTATTTGGGACTCAGCCCAGATTCAGGAAGAGGGGATGCAGACCCCACCTATCCTTGCAAAGAATGTCTGTTGTTGAGCAGCATATGGAATGGAGAAACCACTGTGGAATGCAATCTGTCATATCTCCCAGTTACTTTTTTATAAACTGGAGCTCCCAGCAGTCAGGATTCCTGCTCATGAGCTATGGAACCTGGCTTGGATTGACGGTGAGCAAAGTTAGCTTAGTAGAAGACTCCCTCTACCCTTACCGCCTCTGCCATTAGAGGGATAGAACCCAGGACCTTTGCACTGAGCTACATCCCCAACCCTTTAAAAAATTACTGATTTTTATTTTTCCAACAGGATCTCATAAAGTTAAGTTACTCAGCCAGGGCTTGAACCTGTGATCTTCTTGCTTCAGCTTCCCAAAGTGCTGCCATTACAGGCAGGCATCACCAGGCTTGGCTTGGAAAGCCTCCAGTGCATGGAACTGACAGAGACTGGAAGATCAGGATTGGAAAATGGATCAAAACCAAGAAAGACTGGGCAGCAAGTACCCACATGAAGGAGAACCTGTCCTTAACTGTCCATTTCAAAGAGTTTGTACTGCCACTGCTGGGTTAGGTCCCCAACCAACTCCCTTACAGCATTGCCTTGATAGCAATGGAAAGGAAGAGGGAGTCTTAAGGTTGAGCCACATTCTGCCTTCTGATTGGGTTATTACGAACAGGGGTGGAACCACGGAGAACTCTTGCTTCCCTAGTGGGCAGCTCAGGTGTCCTGCAGACTGGCCAGTGCAGGCGGGGAGGGAAGTAGGGACAAAGGTGGGTGGGGCAGGGGAAGGGAGTGGGAGATGTCTACCATGGAGGTCAGACAGGTAGACAGTCCCAAGCCACAGACACCCCATAGCTGAGATGGGGTGTCCCCAGTGCTGAGATGAAGCAATAAAGTTGGGGAGGAAGCTCAGGAGCAGGACACTGATTTACAGAGATTAATGGATGATGGAGGAGCTCCATGTGGTTTTAGGTTGGATTTTTGGTTCAACAGGAGGAAGAGCTCTTTTTAAAAATGTCTATTATTGTTTTCATATTTTAATAAACAAAATAGTCATTGAAAAAAAATTTTGTCTTTTTGAGAAAGGGTCTCGCTATGCAGTTCAGGATGGCCTTGAGCTCACTTTTGTAGCCCAGGCTGGTCTCAAACTCACAACAATCCTCCTGCCTCAGCCTCCCCAGTGCTGGGATTACAGGCATGTGCCACCACTCCCAGCTTGAAAAAATAAAAGGCACACAGAGAAGTCGCTTTCCTACTTCTGTTCCCTACCCGTCTACTCTTGACTGCCCTCAATGCTGTTTTATCCCCCAGAACTAAGAATTGAACCCAAGGCCTCTTGCATTCCACCACTGAACTACACCTCAGGCTCCTTTTTATTTTTTATTTTGATCAAGTCCTCCCTAAATAATCACTTCTCTGCCTTTTGGCTAAGATCAAGTGAAGTTCTCCCTAAATTGCCAAGGCTGACTTTAAACTTGCCACCCTCCTGCCTCAGCCTCCTAAGTAGCTGGGATAACAGGCATGTGTTACGACACCTACCTTGATGCTAATCTTTTTTAAAATTACTTTTAATAAGAAATAACAATATGATAGTTTCAAAACATGTTAGTAGTACATTCACAATAATTGATACATTGCATATTGTCCTCATAATAGTTATACAGAGCACAGGGTGTGGACATGATACATTTTCTAATTGATACTGGTAAGGAAAGGAAAAAAAGGAAAAAATTTCTTCTCTTTGAACTGAGAGGAAGTAGTTGTATACACAGTCCAATGTTCCATAATAGCTTTGGGTTACCAGTGAAACTGGCAATGTTGGAGGCTGTTGATTTAAGCCTCTTACAGCTCATCATACTAATCTAGCTCTGCTTTTTATGCCTCATAATTAAGCTTTTCTACTGGGTGATCAAGGGCAAGTTAAAGCAAGAGCTCTATAACAAGATGTTCATCTTTTGTGTTTTCCAAGGTCAAATCCCCTCAGGATTAACTTTGGAACCATGTACAGTATTTTGTAGAACTGTTGTCAGTGTCGGCCTTAGGGACGAGTCATGGCCATTGCTTGACCAGTTTGCTTTCTGTGAAAGCCTGAGAGAATGTTTTTTCTCTAGGTGACTCTCCTTAGACACACTATACTTCATTTATCCCTTTCCTCTGAGGTCCCATAATCTCCTTGATCAGAAAATTTGGGACACCACTGAGTTATAGGATGTTATAGCACAGGTTCTCTTATGTCCTGAGTCCTTGCTGACCTTGAAGGGCTAGGGCCAAAATGTTGGCTACCTTCATAGCCCTTCTTTTTGTCCAATTTTTGGTCTGTTAACTTACATTCTCAACCCTCCATCACAGAAGCTTCATGATACTATTACTCTATAACATAAGTAATTGAGCTTAACACCACTGTCTTTCTGAATATCAAACATCTTTGACTTAGCTTGAAATTGGTATTTTCTGTTGATCACTGATATTCTAATAACTGTCTGTAGAATGCAATAAAAGCAGTTACACATTTTTATGCAGCTTGATGCTAATCTTGATGACACTTTGGGATGTCCCCACAGATTTTTTTCTTTTGAGTTTTTATTTTTAATTGTAGTGAGTTTTGTTACTTTATTTAACTTTTTAAATATATATACAGGATCTAGCTGTTCGTGATTCTCAACCTGTGGGTCACGACCCCGGCAGGGGTCGAATGACCAAAACACAGGGGTCACCTAAAGCCATTCTGAATCATAACTGTAGCAAAATTACAGTTTTGAAGTAGCCACCAAAATTATTTTTTGGTTTGGGGTCACTGCAACATGAGGAACTGTCTTGCGGGGTCATGGCATTAGAAAGCTTGAGAGCCACTGAGCTGCACAGTTCAGACTCATAGTGATCCTCCTGTCTCAGCCTCTCCAGCACTAAAATTGCAAGTATGCACCATCATGCCTGGTTTTGGGGCCACCAAGTTGCACCTGGGGTTCTAGGACCAGCATGGTGTGCCTGGTGTCCTGGGGCCAGGCCAGTACAGTATGCAGTACTAGGGATCAAACTTAAGACCATGTGCTTTCCAGGCAGGTGCTTAGGCCACTGAGCTCTCTCCCTAGCCGTGTTACTTCATTTAAAAAGTAGTAGTAAAAGAATCCATGATATGGGGCCTGGAAGGATGGCTCAGTGGTCTAAAGCACCTGCTTGGGAAAGCTTAGGCAGCTGCAGGGATCGAGGTTCGATTCCTGGCACCACATGCTGCACCAGCCCTGCCCTCAGGGCAGGATGAGCTGGCCATAAAAATAAATAAACAAAGAAATAAAAGTTCTGAAACAAGAAAAAAAAAAAAAAAAAGAATCCATGATAAAGTAAAGTTCACTATTTTAATCCCCATGTTAAGGGAAGTGGCGTTAAGTACACATACATAGTCGTGCAACCATAAGCACTACTCACCTCTGGGACTTGCTTACCTTGCAACACAGAGACCGCACATCCAGCACGACTCCCCACTTTCTCTTCCCTGGGCCCTGGTAGCCAGCATTTCTGTCTCCATTTCTTACTTCAGGTGCCCCAGACATTGGAATTGTCAGACACTGTATGCCTTTTTGTGGCCGCTTTACTTCACTGAGTGCAATGAGTTTGAAGTTCATCTTTCCTGTGTGGTCTTTCAGGGTTCCCTTCATTTTTAAGAAGTCCTGTTCCATTCTATGCATGCACCCCATTTTTGTTGCCCATTCATTTTGTTCAGTGGCCATTTGGGTTGTTTTCCCGCTTTGGCTACTGAGAATACACAAAGCTCACAACTCTGTACCTTCATAAAGTCCAACTCACATACTTTAATTTCATCTTCCCCAGTTATTCTGACAACACTTTTTACAGCATCTGGTTTTGATCTAGGAGCACAGTAGGGATCAAGCAAACCATTTCATGTATGTACCATGACTCTTTAGCCTAGGATATTTATCCTTCTGGATTCTTGCTTCCCTAGGAATTCAGACCTGCCATTTTTTAAGCTGGTTCTTTAACTGGAATTGGTTTGCTGAATCCCCTTCTGCTGGTCCCATCCAGAGGGTGACAGGAAGAGCATGGGAGAGGTGCTATGTCTTTCTGGACACAATGAGAACAATTTCCGGCTGCTGGGATCTCTGATCTCACCAGGCATCCTGGATGAGAGAACTTCACAGAAGCTGCCCCTCTCCACTCGGTTCCCAGGCCACCCTCTCTGGAGATAGCCATGGGTCCAGGCAGATGGCACACTGACTCCAGGTGACTAGGAGATAGCCAGGGACTTCCTAGTCCTGCTGTCACACATAAGTGAGAGTGGCTGCTTCATGGAGTAGCAAAGCCAGGATTTATTAAAAGTATCTTTCTTGTGTTCGATTCCTGGGCATGCTATGCTGGCCTACACCCTGGGACTTGCTGAGATGGCAATTGAGACTGGGTGTGGTGGCCTACACCTGTAATCCAGCTCTTGAAAGGCTGAAAACAGGTGGGTCACTATGAGTCCAGTCTAGTAGTGAGACCCTGAATACTCTGTAAACCTTTCCATAAAATACAAAAAAAAAAGAAAGTATCTTTCTTATTTTTTGATACAGGGTCTTGCTACACAGTTCAGACTCATAGTGATCTTCCTGTCTCAGCTTCCCCAGCACTGGGATTACAGGTGTGTGCCACCACACCTGGTTCTGGAGCTGGCATGGCATACAGTACTGGGATAGAACTCGGGATCTTGCACTTGCCAGGCAGGTGCTTATGCTGCTGAGCTATCTCCCCAAATCCTGTTAAAAGCATCTTGACGGGCATGATGGTGCACACCTGTAATCTCAGCATTTGAGAGGCTGAAGCAGAGGATTGCTGTGAGTTCAAGTCTAGCTTGGGCTACCCTGTTTCAAAAAAAAAAAAAAAAGTATCCCATGCAGCTGGTCTGGTCTTGAAGGCTGAAGCAGGGGGATTGCCAAGCTGAAGTCCAGCCTGGGAAACTGAGTGACTTAGCCAAACTTTATCTCAAAATAGAAAAAGGTAAGTACTAGGGATATAGCTCAGGGAAAAACGTTCAATTCTAGTGGTGGGAAGGGGCAGAGACAAAATAAAAGAAAGCATGTGGGCACCAGTGTCACCACAGACTACTGCCGCCCTCATTGCATATGTGAGGAGACATCTCGAGAGGCTCAGCAGCTTGTCTGAGGTTGCCTAGCAGGAAGTAACAACGCTGGGGCTTCTGCCAAGGTCCCATTAACCACCACATCAAGGAGCTCATCAGTGTGCAATGTGGCCTCCTTTGAGAGCCACAGCAAACCAGGAAGCTGTGCAGGGCTGTCCCAGCAGAGCTCCACTGCAGGAGAAGTGGCGTGCTCCAGTGCAGCTGCGACCAGCACTGGGAGCTCCTGACTCCTGGCCAATTGCTCTGCTGTGACAATGGAGAAGGCAGAAGGTGGCAATAGTGCTGCTGCTGATCTATCCTGGGAGAAGGGCAGGGGAGAGTGCCAGAAGTGACCCATGCTACATCACACACACACACACACACACACACACACACACATGGCCATTCCCACCAAGGGAGACTTGGACCTGATCATGTCTTCCCTCTGACAGCCATCATCACTACTACACCCAGCCTCAACCTGGCTGTGGCAAGACCCATCCTGTCTAGTTATTCTTGCTCATCAAAGAATCTGACTTTTAGGAGGAAGTTTCTGGTTCCTAAAGTAAACCCTGGCTGGGCCCAGCGGGATGGCTCAGTGGTCTAAAGCACCTGCTTGGGAAAGCTTGGGCGGCTTCAGGGACCGCGGTTCGATCCCCGGCACCACATGCTGCGCCAGCCCTGCCCTCGGGGTGGGCTGAGCCAGCCATAAAAATGAGTGAATAAACAAATAAAGGTTCTGAGAACAAGAAATAAATAAATAAAATAAAGTAAACCCTGGCTACATCCCATGGGCTCAAGTAGTGGATTTCTTAAACCCTGGTCTCAAAGGTCAACCCAGAATTTCCACTTGTCTAGTAGTGAGTGAGGGTGGGAATATGGGAGGAAACCTAGAATCACTTGCATGGAACAAGAAAAGCCAAGGGCAGAGAGAGAGAAGGCTGACTTCATACCCACCCTCCATATCCTAGGTGAAAATTCACTTCTTCCCTGAAGCCCACTCTGATCACCCAAAACTCAGCAAGCCTCCCTCAACTCCACGGGAAAAGGCTCATCCTTGCTTAGCTACTTGGGCTTCCTCTTCTGAAGTATCCACTGTGTAGGGGTAGGGTATGTGTGGTTAGCTATTCACTCTTAATACTGAGCTGTGTGTGCTTGGGTTAGCTAGAAAGGATAGCCAGAAAGCACCAATGAGCACTGCGCTAAGCTAGGTTCTCTTCTCAGGGTTCTGGCTCTTCAGGGCTGACATTCTGATGTAGGGAGGAGATCCTGGACAGGTAAAGAGGGAAGGCAAGGGCCGGGCAATCATGTTGGGAAGAAGACGCAATGAGGGATTAGAGATTGGGGCAGGAGAAAGCGCAGAAGGGCCCAGGGCCATGCCCTCAGCCCTGCCTCCCCCGCTGCAGGTCCCTGCACTCCATCTGGAGGCACTTGAGGCTTGCCTGAGGTGGGTGGCCTGCTGGGCTGGCCTTATGCTCTTCCAAGGAGCTTTACTTCCCTGCTTCCTGTCCTCAAGGTGGCCACCTTGCCTCCCGACCAGGTCTCAGGAACTGTACCATTGCAGCCTCCCTCCCCCATAACTGTCCTGTGACTCAAGGGGACCCAGAGGCCCATGGTTCTGTATGCAGCAGCCTCCCCTGCCCAGTCTTGTGTCCCTGCCCTCCATAGATGGACTTCCATTGCCAAATGCTTAGATGTCTATGCCCAGTAAAAGACACACACATTTGAATTCACACCTCCTAGTCCCGGCTGGATGGGATAGGCATGGTATGGTGGAAAGATGACAACCTTTGAAATCAGACAGGCCAGGGTTTGAATCTCAGTAAGTGCCTGGGATCAGCTGAGGGCTGTTTCTTCATCTGCAAGATGTAACTACAATCTCCATCTTGTGTTTGGTTGAGAAACGAAGAACACATGGAAAGAGTCTGTCCACAGCGGGCACCTAACGAATGGCCCACACTGCTGTGGTATCTGGGCCCGCCTTGAGACAGGATATCCCTCCCTACTCCAGGCTGTCACTACGTAGCCCAGGTGGCCTTGAACTCAGTGGTTCTCCTGCCTCAGCCTGCTGAGCCCTGGGATGACAGCTGGGCACCAACACAGCCGGTTGGCCCTGTCTTAAATCAGATGTTTACCTGCCTGGCAAGTGCAAGGCCCTGGGTTTGATCCCTGGTACTGAAATAAATAAACAAACAAACAAACAAACAAACAAACAAACAAATAAATAAATGAATGAATAAAGTAAGTAAGTAAGTAAGAAGATGTTTCTCTGCCACAGGAATGGGACATATTGGTGCCCCAAGCCAGCACAGTGGAGCCACCCTGACTTGGGATGATTTGTTCAGCCTCAAGTGTGGTATTAACGGTATTAATGGTTTTTACAAATTGGAAATTCAATTGGCAAAGATGTTAAGCATTGAACTAGTGAGGGTTCCTGGGAGAGGCCCCTTACCCCTGACTGTAGCTGTGTGCTTTGTTCAGTAAAGGCTTCCTGTGGGGGAACCCTTCCATATGGGAGGAGAGGAAAGTGGATAAAGGGCCCAGGACCATCTCACTGGCCCTGCCTAGATATAGCCCTGGCACCCCAGGACAATCCTACCTCTAGAAATTCACGGAAACATAGGCAAAGACTTTTGCATCTATACATTATGACAATATTATTTATAATATCAAACTAATTTTTAAAATCTAACACTAGGGGCTTGGCTAGATAAAGCATGGTATTTTCCTGCTATTAAAAAAAAGGTTTGGGGGGCTGGGGAGATAACTCTGTGGCACAAGTGCCTGCCTGGCAAGTGCAGGGTCATGAGTTTGAACCCTAGTCCCCCCCACCAAAAAAAAAAAGTTTTTGTAGAAAAGTAGTACAGAGAGATGTTTACCAAATATTGAGTGAAGCAGGCTGTGAAAGCCTTGCCCACAATTCCTCTGACACCCTCATAAACTGGAGAGACTAGACAGACCCCAAAATATCAGTGCTCCTTCTGGGCAGTGGGATTACACTTGGCTTTTACCTTCTTCTCACATTTCTGCTTTTTATAAAATCTCTACAATATAAGAAAAGTTAGAAAATTGAATTTGTTTAGCAAAAATATGGAGCAGAAATAGATTGAACTTAAATTTGTGGCTAATTCACATATTAACCTAAAGATAATTTCCAATGATTGTTAATGAACATGTGATAAACTGAAATTGTCTGTGCAATCCTTTATAGACTTCACCTTAACATCCTTTTTCTTTTGGAATAGTGTTAGATGTAGAGAAAGGTTTCAAGGATGGCCCAGCGAATGCATTGCCTCCCCTACCTACTTTGCACTGTTACTGGCACCTTCACTCAACCATGGTAGCTTTATCCCAACTGAGAAACACACATGGGCTATCACTGTGAACTAAACTCCAGATCAATATCCCTGTGTCCTGTATAAAATTGATACTTAAGAAAGAAAGAGAGGGGCCTGGCAGGATGGCTCAGTGGTCTAAAGC
>PVJA010053749.1:0-11842 GCA_004027025.1 Myocastor coypus
AAAAAAAAAAAAAAAAAAAAAAAAAAAAAAAAAAAAAAAAAAAAAAAAAAAAAAAAAAAAAAAAAAAAAAAAAAAAAAAAAAAAAAAAAAAAAAAAAAAAAAAAAAAAAAAAAAAAAAAAAAAAAAAAAAAAAAAATGGGCTGAAGATGTAGCTCAGAGAAAGAGAGAGTGTGTACTTGTCTAGCATACACAAGGCCTTGGGTTTCATCCCGAGGGGACAGATATGTAATACAGATTGAAAGCAATAGAGTATAGCAAGTATTTCCACTAAATTTGATGTTTTAAGTATTGTAGAGGCGGTTTAAGGTACAGGCAGGACGTGTGCAGGCCATAGGTAAACATGATACCATTTAGGAGGGGACTTGAACATCATACAGGATTTGAGAATCTGAGGCTCTCCATCCTCTACAGTCTTGGGACTGATTGGCCACCTGCTGTGTGCAGGACACTGAGCTAAGGTCTCCATGGGGCCTCGTCCCCTCACTTGTCCTCAGACAGCCCTGTCAGAGGCTGTCATGCTCCAAATTCATAAATCAGGAGGCCGAGGCCAGAGAGCGGGTGTGGATGTGCAGTTTGGCTGTAGAATCTGCGCAGATCCAGCTCCCCGACCCCAGCTAGGGAAAATGAGGCCAGGAGAGGAGGTATTGACTTTCTGGAGTCCAGTAACCAAAGAGGGGCAGAGTGAGGATTTGAACCCAGCACTTCCTGTCCATGGCCTGGTGCTCACTCCGCGGGAAGGCAAGGCAGAGTTCTACCTGGGATGGGGCAGCTTGGCCGCTGCCCCACCTGATAGCTGGCTTCCTTCACTGTACCTGGGGCAGTACCAGGCCATCTGGCACCCGGCTGGCTGCTCAGTTCACAGTGCCTGTGGTAATCCCAGTGGCGCCCTCCCTCCATGGTGAATGTCAGTGAACTCGTTACTCACCGCCTTACAGTGGGGATGGCAGCCCTTCACCTCTGATTCCCACACCAAGGGAACAGGACTGCTGGAGTGGAGCAGTGCGTGTGAGAGCACAGCGCCCCTTGGGGCTGCCCCAGGAGGTTTCCAGGCACTGGGCCTTTGCAAGCACTGTTCCTTCTGCCCTCACTGCCCTTCCTCCTCTGCCTCCTCCTTGCCTGCATTTTGATGTCTGTGGGCAGAGCTGAGAGTTTCTGCCACTTCTGGCTGCAAATGACTTAATCGAAGTGATAGGGGAATGCCTGTGTTCTCTGGGCAGATGCTTATGGGGCCAAGGCACGCAGGGCTGGGCACTGATTGGGCAAAGGTCTCTGCTGGGGGCAGGGAGGGGCACAAACAAGACCCCACTGCAGTCCCTGCAGGACTAGGACAAACCTACCTGATCATGTGATCCACAAATTGACAGGAGGTTGAGAATGTTCAGACACTTGGAGATTCACACACCCAGTGCCTGAACTAGGTGGGTGCCACCTTGGTCCTGATCACATGTCACACAGCCCATCCTTTTCTCAGTCACATCCCCGACTGTGTTCACTGAAGCTCGGGCTGGGATTTGAACCTGGTTTGGGTGACCCCATGGCTGCAGCAGGCTGCAGCAGAGAAGGCACGCAAGCCCTGGGGTGACTCAGAGCTGGCCCGCTCTTTCCCGATGACTCAGTCCTGATGGCTCCCTGGGCTTTCTCTGGAATCCTGGGCCCCAGGCAGCCTGCCTGGGCAGCCACCTCCTCTACCACACCCTCCATGGTGAAGGGGGTGTCTTCAGCTCCTGCTGAGGCTGCCTCTGTGGGGTCACCACTTCGCTCAGGTGAAGGCCTGGCTAGGATGGGCATCTCCCTCCAAACACCTTGGGGTTGAGAGAGGCCATGGAGGTGCTGGGTGGCCTAGATTCAGGGAAGGACAGAGGAAGGAGCCTAAATTCCATTCTGGGGGTTACTTTGCAGCCTGCTTTAGCCTATCCCTAAGTCCCCAGCCCAGCGGGGCCCTGCCCTGGTTCCATGCCCTATGCCCCATGCTCAAGGTGAGGCGGGGGCACCGATGTCTGTGACTGGTGTGCATTGGGTGAGGACGAAGCACCCCTTCTAGTCTTCCCAGGCCAAGGCTGCTGGGTGGGTAAAGCAGGGAAGGGGAGGTAGGGATGAGGCCACCCTTTGTCTGGTCCCTGTGCAAGTTGCCTGAGGGATACCGGAGCGTGGCTTCCCGTGATGTTCTGATGTCTGCTTCCTCAGCTCTGCTGTCTTGCTGTGGGAAGTCCAGTGCACCTCAGCCACTGCAGCCTCAGTTTCCCCAGGATCTATAGAAAGACTTTTCTATCCAGAATTTCTGTGGTTGGACACCGTGGCCTCTCTGATATCTACTCCACACTGCCTTCCTAGAGTAGGTTCTGTTAGGGTGGCCTCTGCATGGGGGACACTGAGCAGGAGGAGAAGGGACACACAGTACTGCATGAGCTCAATTGAGCATATGCCTGTAATGGCTGCCTGTGCTTGGGCTGTGCTCAGCCTGGGTCTGCATGCCAATTCTGATGAATAGCAGCTGTGTACCAGGCTCTGCGCTGGCATCTGTGTGGCCCAGGCCCTACTTGTGGTGACAAGATTGCCACACAGGGTGAGATCAGTAGGTCTGCAAGGGAGATCTCAGGCTCATGGTGGACCCCACCTACAGTGTGTATTACTTTTTTTTTTTTTTTTTTCCAGTACTGGGGATTGAACTCAGGACCCTGTGCTTGCCAGGCAAGTGCTTATTCTACTGCACTATCTCCCCGGCCCCAATAATTTCTTTTTTGTCTTTTTGAGACAGAGTCTCACTATGCACTTTAGGCTGGCCTTGAGCACACTTTTGTAGCTCAGGCTGGTCTTGAACTCACAACGATTCTCCTGCCTCAGCTTCCCAAGTGTTGGAATTATAGGTGCGCACCACCACTCCCTGCTGTGTATTACAATTAGAAGTTGCCAAAGAGGAAGGGGAAAGATGTGAGGCCAGTGGATCATGGCCTGAAAGTGTCATACTTAAGTGACAGAGAAATTGATAGGTAGTCAGAGAGGCACCAGCCCTAAAGATGAGGCCTCAAAACCGTGGCTAGAGGCATGCAGTGACTTGAGCTTGTACTGCAATCTACACTCAGATAGGCATCGGACATCTAGGTGGATGACCGGAACATCTGGGCCCACACTCCCATGCTTTTCCAAAAATGCCCTTGTTCTTTCGACCTACAAGTTACAGACAAGCTAAGGTTAAGGGTGCTCACCAATATACCTTGCTATGCCTTGCTTCCCCATTGGGTCAGTATAGCTAAGTGACTGTACTTGGCTTTCTATAGATTGACTGTGTCTGACCACCAGCTACCCATGTTGTTGCCACCTTGTGATTTTGCTGTATAAAATGTCCTTGAACCCACAGCCTCAGTGCCACCCATTTTGGGGTTTGATCCTGTCTCTTAAGAGCTTTCTTCAACCAGTCTTTTTTACGCTTTTTTAAAAAATTTTGTGTGATACTAGGGATCAAACTTAGGACCTTGTGCTTGCCAGGCTTGCCTTGTGCTTGTCAAGCTTTCCTAAGCAGGCGCTTTAGACCACTGACCCATCATCCCCCCCCCCCCCCCCCCCCCCCCCCCCCCGCCCCGTCCTTCCCTCACTGTTCTTCTTTTTCTTTTTTTTTTTTGTCTTTTGAGACAGGGTCTCACTATGCAGTTCAGGCTGGCCTTGAGCTCACTTTTGTAGCCCAGGCTGGTCTCGAACTCACACTGATCCTCCGCCTCAGCCTCCAGAGTGCTGGGATTACAGGCGTGCGCCACCACGCCCAGCCCCTTGCTGCTCTTAACCTCCTTTGTCTTCGTATCTTTGGGAGACCTGAACTTGCATACCTGACAAAGGATCGCATGGATTCTCCAGCTTCTCTGGCCCTGTGGTTGGTGTGGAGAGGACAGTAATGACACAGTATCGTATTGCCATTAAGAAGAGTGAGAGCCCAGGGCGTGACCAGTGAGGCTGTGGCCCTGTCCCCCACTCCATGCCTTTGCAATCACTCATCTGCTGCTCCTCCTGGGAATGTCCCAGCCCCTCTGGTTGCCCAAGGACCACACAGTTCTCAGGTGGAAGAAGAGAGGGTCAGAACGTTATAGCTAGCTCCAGGGGATTCTGGGAGCCAAAAAGGTAGCAGAGCAGCTGGAAGGCTACAAAGAACTCCTTGCCTGAAGGCTCTTTTCACAAGAAAGGTGACAAAGTGACCTTTGACTGGAGACCAGCAGAGTTCAAAGGACATCCTTCCCATGAGCTAAGGGACAAGCATTCCAGGCAGAGAACAGGCAGGGGGAGAGTGATGAGGCGGAAAGAGCTGACAGGTTCCAGAACTGCGGTGAGGCCAGACTGGAATGGGGCCTGTAGGATGAGGGGTGGGGGCGGCCATCCAGCCCGGGGCAGTTTGTAGGTTGTTCCAGTTTGGTGGGAAACCTTTAGGAGCTTTTAGATTTGAAAGAATCTGTTTGGTTTTTAACATAATCTCTCAGCCAGGTACAGTGGTGTACCCCTGTAGTCACAGTGACTTTGGATGGCTTGAGGCCAGGAATTGGAGGACAGTGTGAGGCAACCCATGGAGAGATTCTGTCTTAAAAATCAAGATGTAGCCGGGCGTGGTGGCGCATGCCTGTAATCCCAGCACTCGGGAGGCTGAGGCAGGAGGATCAGTGCGAGTTCGAGACCAGCCTGGGCTACAAAACTAAACCCAAGGCCAGCCTCAACTGCATAATGAGACCCTGTCTCAAAAAGACAAAAAAAAAAAAAAAAAAAAAAAAAAAAAAAAAAAAAAAAAAATCAAGATGACATAGGCTGGAGTGGTAGCATTTGCCTATAATCTAATCCCAGAACTCTGGGAGGCTGAGGCAGGAGGATCAATTTAGTGACTTAGAGAGATCCTGTTTCCAAAAAAAGAGGGTGGCAGTGGTGATGAGGATACTATAGCTCAGTGTGAAGGCCCTGGGCAGTACAGGAAAAAGAATCAAAACTGTGACAAACCCCCCCCCCCCAAGGATCTCCCTGACCAACACACACTAGCTCAGAGAGGACAGGTTGGTGTTCCTGTACCCATTTCACAGATGGATGGGCTGTGCACCTGGGGCACACCAAATCCCCACAGTGCTCACTGTTTTACAGAAATTCTGGAAGGAAGGAGTCTGTCTCAGACGGTGTTCCAGAAGGCAGTGTGGGACTCCAGGGCACTTTCTCTGCGCCTACACCATTCTGCTCTCTAGGCGTGGCAGTGATTACTCACCACTTACTCTCTGCGGATGGGGAAATGGAGGCTCAGGGAAGAACACCGCCGCTGGCGGGAACTCCATGTAGTGCCCCAGGCCCCTGGCACACCGTGTAGAGTCTGCCTTGCTGCTGCAGCCCTGCCCCCCTGGCATGGCTATGGGGAGAGGGCAACAAGGCAGAATCCACAGAGGACCATCGTGGAGGCGATGCTGATGCCTGGAGGGGCACGGATGAGAGGCTCTGGGGAAGAGCAGGGAGTGTGACCCTACGCCCCTTCCTGGCTCCATGCTCACAGGGGCCACGCGTGTGTGTGCGAGAGTATAAGTCTGTGAGTGCAACTGTGCATGTGTGAGTGTGGGGCCCTCAAGGTCTCTGCAGCTTTTTCAGGAACAGCGGGCACCCGGGTACTTGACTTGCTCAGACCCAGAGCCCCTCAGCACTCTGCCCTATCGACCATGGACCTCTGGGTTCCTGGGGCTCACCTCCGGGCCCAGCTTCAGCTTCTGGGTGAGACAATGATTAACCACTGACTCGTTTCCCGAGGTTTCACTTTGTTCTTCGGGTCAAGTTAAAAATATTCACTGAGCTGACTGTTGTTGGGGGGAAGCAGCAAGCGGCTTGGGCACCCAGACCCACAGAGGAAAGGTGTGCAGTGCGAGGAGACCCGTCATGAACCTGGACCTGGACCTGGACCTGGACCTGGATCTGGACCTGGAGGAGGAAGGAGGCCAGGATCTGGGCCTCACTCCACAGCTGCTGCCTTCTTGTTTGAATTTGGGCCAGCCTGGGGCCCTTGTTTCCTCCTCTTTTCATGAATGGGTTTGCACTAGAGCTTCCAAGTTTCCTCTGCATGTAAACAGGTGAAACCTCAAACAAAAAAAGTGAACAACAACACTCTGGGGGCAAATTAAGGGTGGGAAAGGATCCTAAGATTTGTAACTTTAAACCAGTTTGTATACTGCAGGACTTTTCAGAGCCTTTGTTAGTCCAAAAACCTTTTGTTTCCCTTGATGAATGTAGGGCTACAACATCTAATTTGGGAGGTGGGTGGGGGGATTTGGGAGAGCACAGGTCTTTCTTATGCAGGCCAGCCCTCTTCCTCAATAGGCTGGCAAGCTCGGGTGCATGGGGAGATAGTATCCTGTGTATCAACAAAAAAATGTGCCCAGACCTTATAAATGCTATGTAACCCCAGTGGTGGTGACAGTGGGGAGTTCTGAGACTGCATTTCTTGAACTTACCGACCAGACCTTTTCCGGGACCAGCAGGTGGAGAAACACCCTCTGAAAACGTGTGCCACGCTGATGGAGCTTTACCTGAGTCCTCTGTTGCCCTCCCAGGGCTGTCCTGGGCTTGGGGGATAGTATAAGTGCTGACAACCAACGCGGGGACTTGGAGGCCCTTCAGAATTCAGGGGTCCCTGACAGTGCTCATGCTGGGCTATAGAGTCCACAGCTGACCAGGACCATGGACATGTTTGTGCTTGGGATATTTTATTTTATTTTATTTTTTTAAAGAATTTTTTATTTTATTTATTTTTTTTCTTGTTTCAGAACCTTTGTTTATTCACTCATTTTTATGGCCGGCTCAGCCTGCCCTGAGGGCAGGGCTGGTCAGCATGTGGGGCCGGGGATCAAACTGCGATCCCTGAAGCTGCCCAAGCAGGCGCTTTAGACCACTGAGCCATTCTGGCGGGCCCTGTGCTTGGGAGATTTTAGGGAGAGCTCTGCGGAGGTCTGAAGCCGGGCACGTTATGGTCACTTCCCGGGAGATGGAGTAGATGGGATTGCGAGTAGGTGTGTGGCATCTGTGCTGGCTAGAGTGACAACAGGTCGTGGGGGTGGTTAGCTCAGGGTCCCGCGTGCAGCTGTGGCATGCGAAGTGTGTGCCTTGCTGGACCCATGTGGTCAGTATGGGCTGCGTCCTCCTGTCCAGCGCGGCCTGGAGTCTGGGCGGCCGGCGTGCTGCGGGAATGGGCAGCCGACGCGCGTGGCCCGGACAAGGTGCAGCGCGGGCTGTTGGGAGCGCGCCTGTCCCCTCCCGTCCCCGCCCCCGGAGGCCGGCAGGTGTGGGCGGGACGTCGGGACCCCGCCGCGCCCGCCTTGCCGGGAGAGCCGGCGGGAAACAGGAAGCGGGGAGGCGCGGCCGGCCGGCCGGAGGGCGGGCGTGCGGACGGACCTGCGGGGTGGCCCGCCGGCCGGACGCGACGCTAGGTCGGGGCGGGATGTGGGGCGGCCGCGGGGACGGGGTCGGGGGCGGAGCCGGGGACCCTGAGGGCGCCGCCCCCCTGCGCCCGCGGAGCCGCCGCCCGAGTGCGGAGCCCGGAGCCCGGGGCGGACGCGGCGCGCGGGGTGAGTCCCGGGCGGCGGGGCGCGCATAGAAGGTGCTCGGAGCGCTGTGCGGGGACCTCGGACTGTGCTCCACGCCCCGAGCGCCCCGCTGACACTTGCTCGCCGTCACCCGCAGTCCCCGAAGACGCGGCCATGCCAGGCCGGGCGGAGGCTGGGGAGGCTGAGGAGGAGGCCGGAGCCGGCTCTGGGTCCGAGGCGGAGGAGGACGCGCTGTGGGAGCGGATCGAGGGCGTCCGGCACCGGCTGACGCGCGCCCTGAATCCGGCCAAGCTCACGCCGTATCTGCGCCAATGCCGGGTCATCGACGAGCAGGACGAGGAAGAGGTGCTCAGCACCTACCGCTTCCCGTGCCGCGTGAACCGCACCGGTGAGCGGCGGGGGCGCCTCGGGGGACCCGAGCACAGCAAGTGGGGCTTGCGGGCCGGGAGTCCAGGGCCTGAGACCGAGGGTCTGCCGCCTTGGGCCTCAGTCTCCACGTCGCTGGCGTGGACTGCATGGGGGCTCCCACCATCCTAGAACCCCACCCCGACACCCCGATCCCGGCACAGTACCCACACCGGCGTCACGGTTTGTCTGTCCTGGGGTTCGCACCCACTTCCTGGGCCCGCAGTGGAACAGAGGGTCGGATGTGGTTGTGGCTAGACCAGGGAACTCCTAAATGCTGGTGGCCTTGCGTGGCTCCGTGCCCTTTGCCCTCCTTGGCCCTCTCTGCCCACTCGTCCTGTGGTCCAGGCTCCTCAGAACGTCGTTTTTCTTCAGAGTATCAGGACCTGTCTCGGTTTTCCCAGGCTCCCTTCTCCCAGGGCCTGCCTTTCACTCCTTGTGCAAAGCAAGCAAGGAGGGTCTAATGGTGGTGTCTCTGGCCGTGACTGGTGGAAGAAGTCCTTGCTTCGGGGGACGGAGGGGATCTCCTGTGCCACTGAAAATGCAGGCTGCCTTTGCCAGTCCACCGTCTTGTGTTGGTGGGGTGTGGGGCTGTTGGGGAGCGGCCTGAGTGCAGGTGCCCTACCGGGGTCCGGCTCTCTGGCTGTGGCAGACAGGCTCACTTCCCTGATGTGTTCGGACAGGCCCCCGTGTGTGTCACTGGCTCAAAAATCTGGGGAACGTGGGCCCTGGAGCGTGTGTGTGGGAAGCCACTATTTTTTTGGGGGGGTGGCTGATGGCTGGCGCGCATCCCTCCTCAGGGCGTCTGATGGACATCTTGCGCTGCCGTGGAAAGAGGGGCTATGAGGCCTTCCTGGAGGCCCTGGAATTCTACTACCCGGAACACTACACGCTCCTCACAGGCCAGGAACCTGCGCAACGCTGCTCCATGATCCTCGGTGAGCAGATCCTCATGGGTCCCCAGGCTTCAGCCATCCCTGCAGTTCCTTGCCCTGTCGCTATCCGGGGGACACTCCCACTATCCCTGTTGAACAGACAGGGAAACTGAGGCCCAGGCTGTTTGCCCAAGTACCCAGGATAGGCTGGAGGGGGAGGGATTGGGATTCTAAACCAGTTGGGCCGCGTGATTTACATGAGTCTGTATCTCTAATGTTTTTTGACCTGGTGTGGCCTATCCCCCTGGGCTTATAGTTTCTTATGCAAAACATGGAAAGGCTCCAGGTGACTTAAGAAGGAAAAGAGAAAATCTTCCCTTTTTCCTTCAGCTCTGTTCTGCTGGTGGCACTTTGGCAAGTCCTCCTGTTTTTCCGTTCGTGCACACACCCTAGCTTGGCCTGCGCGTGTTGGTTGCCTGGGAGTTTTTTTTCTCGGAGTGGCTGGTGTGAGTGGTATTTCTACCTTGTCTGCACTCGTTTTCAGTGACTGGATAATGTGCATGAGTGAGGTTGTGACATAATTCATTTAACTCAGCCTTGTGGATGGACATCTAGGTTATTTCCTGCTTTGTAACATTATGATGTGGTGTGCGCATCTTTGTACAGTTCTGCCTCAGAACTGGGGAGAGTTTCTTTCTTTTTTTTTTTGTCTTTTTGAGACAGGGTCTTGCGATGCAGTTGAGGCTGCCTTGAGCTCACTTTTGTAGCCCAGGCTGGTCTTGAACTCGCACCAATCCTCCTGCCTCAGCCTCCCGAGTGCTGGGATTACAGGCATGAGCCACCATGCCCGGCTTGAACTGTGGAGAGTTTCTGAAGTGGAATCTCTCAAAGACTATGTATATTTTATTTTATTTCCGGTTGTTTAAGACAAGGTCTTGTGATATTAATTTAGGCTGGCCTTGAACTCGTTACGTAGCTCAGGCTAGCCTTGGACTCTTGGCAAGTCTCCTGCCTCAGCCTCCTGAGTCCTGGAATTATAGGTGTATGCCCTTATCCTTGGCTGTGTATTTTATATGTTATATCAACATACCTTGGGGCCCGGCAGGATGGCTCAGTGGTCTAAAGCACCTGCTTAGGAAAGCTTAGGCGGCTGCAGGGACTGCGGTTTGATCCCCTGCACCACAGGTTGCGCCAGCCCTGCCCTCAGGGCAGGCTGAGCTGGCTATAAAAATAAACAAATAAACAAAAGTTCTGAAACAAGAAAAAAAAAAAATTAAAAAATATAGGGGCTGGGGAGATAGCTCCTAGGCACAAATGCCTGCTGGGCAAGTGCAAGGTCATGAGTTCGAGCCCTGGTCCCACAACAACAACAACAACAACAACAACAACAACAACAAAAAAATATATATATATATACATATATATATATATATATATAAACATACCTCCACCAGCAGTGTGTGAATGACCCCCCTTTTTTTCCTGTACCTTCAAGAATTCTGCGGATCAGCTAGGTGTGCTGGTGCATGTCTATAATTCTAGCACTGGGGAGGTTGAGGCAGGAGGGTTGCTGAGAGTTCAAATCCAGCCTGGGCTACAAAGTGAGTTTAAGGCCAGCCTGAACTGCATGGTGAAACCCTGTCTTAAAAAGATGAAATGAGAGACAGCAAGATGGCTTAGTGGACTAAGTGCTTGCTTAGGTAAGCACAGGGACTGTACCTCCAGTTCCCTAAGCTGGCCATTGAGTCAGGGTGTGGCACTATATGCCTGTAATCCCTGCACCAGGGAGGCTGCAAACAAGAGAATCACTAGGAGCCCGAGCTCACATAGCAAGACCCTGTACCAAATACATAATACTAAAAATATATATAAAAAAGACAAGCCGGGCGTGGTGGCACACTCCTGTAATCCCAGCACTTGGGAGGCTGAGGCAGGAGGATCAGTGCAAGTTCGAGACCAGCCTGGGCTACAGAAGTGAGCTCAAGGCCAGCCTCAACTGCATAGCGAGACCCTGTCTCAAAAAGGCAAAAAAAAGAAAAAAAAAGACAGAACAAAAATAAAAGCAACTAAGCCAGGCGTGGTGGCTCACGCCTGTAATCCCAGCACTCGGGAGGCTGAGGCAGGAGGATCGGTGCGAGTTTGAGACCAGCTTGGGCTACAAAAGTGAGCTCAAGGCTAGCCTGAACTGCATAGCGAGACCCTGTCTCAAAAAGACAAAAAAAAAAAAAAAAGAAGCAACTAACCAGACAAAACCCAAAAGGAATCCTGATCATTTTTATTTATTTTTTGGGGGGTGGGTATTAGAAATCAAATTGAGGACCTCACACTTACCAAGCAGGTTCTGCCTAATGAGCTAAATCCCCGATCCCGGATCACTTTTTATTTTATTTTACTTACTTATTTTTAATGTATTTAGTACAAGATCTACAGGGTCTCACTACACAGCTTGGACTCCTAGTGATCCTCCTGTTTTCAGCCTCCCCAGTGCTGGGATTACAGGCATGCGCCATCATGCCTGGACTTGGTTGCCTAATCAGCAAGCATCAAGGGTGGGTCTGGTGCAGCCTGTGGGATCAAGGATGGAGCCCTGGTCCTTGCGCTTGCCAAAGCAGGTGCAAAAAATAATAGTTTTGTATGAGGCTTTTACATCTCATTGAGTGATGTAGTTTACAACTTACTCTGTCCTAAACCCGGAACAAATGACTTCTCTGTACTTTCATCTTTTCTGTTTAAAATGAGCTCAATAGTAGTATCTACCTTAATGTCTCATGAGTATTATATAGTTACTGCCTGTATCTAACACAAAGAATGAAGTCAACAAATGTTAGTAGCTACTGCTATTATTGCTAGTGTAATGGTACATTTTCTTTCTTTTTTGCAGGACTGGGGTTTAAACTCATGACCTTGCACTTGCCAGGCAGGCACTTGTGTCATGGAACTATCTCCCCAGCCCCAAATTTTCTTCTGTTCATTTTGAGACTTGCTTATTGATAGCCTGTGTGTGTGTGTGTGTGTGTGTGTGTGTGT
>PVJA010053750.1:0-11855 GCA_004027025.1 Myocastor coypus
TCTTTCTTTCTTTCTTTCTTTCTTTCTTTCTTTCTTTCTTTCTTTCTTTCTTTCTTTCTTTCTTTCTTTCTTTCTTTCTTTTTCTTTCTCTCTTTCTCTCTTTCTCTCTCCCTTCCTTCCTTCTTTCCTTCCTTCCTTCCTTCCTTCCCTCCTTCTTTCCTTGGGATTGAACCTGGAGTTCTGCACTGGACTGCACTTCTACCCCATTTTAAATTTTTCATTTTGAGACCAGTTCTCATTAAGTTGTTAAGTTGTCTGGCCTAAGCTCAGAGATGTGATCCTCCTGCCTCTACCTCCCAGAATGCTGGGACTGCCGCTATGGGCTACCATGTCTAGTTAGGTGGGGCTGTTTCTTGAGCAGGGTCTCTCTCAGCACTCAGCGCCTCCTCCCCAGAATGGCCCCTGCCTGACAGCTGGCCCGGAGCCTCCTCTGTCTCCAGTGACCACCCTCTCTTTTCTCGTCCCACGTCATTGGCAGCACCTCTCACTCTCTGGCTGCCTTGATTTTTCTCCTCAAGACACTGCAGACGAGGATCACTGTACCCTGGAAGGGGAAGAAAACCGGACTCTGCTTTGGCATGTTGGTTCGCTGCAAGCCGGGAGGCCAGGAACTATCGTGACTGCCTATCATTGCTGAGAACTGCTGTCCCGGGTGCCGTGCGCCCTGCGTGCCCCTCCCACTGCGCACCCCTGTGACACAGTGGGACAAGCAAGAGAGATTTTCAAGTTATTTATTCCTCATAGGGCATTAGCAACGATTGGTTGAAAGCGGATGGATGCAGGGGATGAGGTGGGCCCTGGGGCTGCCGGAGAATACGGCAGAAACCTCTGAGCTGCCATACTGTGAACATGGCGGGCACGGTGGGCAGCGGCTGGGGCAGTGCCCATTCACCAACAGAAACACCCAAACAGCTCATGGCACTCCCAGGGCACAAATCCAAGGAGCAGCCCTGGAGGTACGGCCTTACTGTGTCCTCATTTTACAGAGCAGAGAGAGAGGTCGGTTGTAGTCAAGCTGTGTGCTCAAGCTTGCCCAGTTGTAGCCGGTGACGATGGAGGTCAGCGCCCGTTTCCCTGAGCACTGGGCTTGGGGTCTGTAGATGAAGGCCCTTAGCACGGCGGCACAAGGCCTCTCAGGGGGCTGGAGTGGTAAACATTGTGCATGCTTCTCACTAGGGAGCATGTAGGTCCAGAGACAGGCTCATGGTTCAGGAAAGAGACACTACCTGTGACCCACTGTTGAAGACTAAACCAGAACTCTGCTTTTAAAAATACAACACATTAACCGGGCGTGGTGGCGCACGCCTGTAATCCCAGCACTCAGGAGGCTGAGGCAGGAGGATCAGTGTGATTCGAGACCAGCCTGGTCTACAAAAGTGAGTTCAAGGCCAGCCTCAACTGCATAGCAAGACCCTGTCTCAAAAAGACAAACAAAACAAAACAAAACACATAGGTCAAGACCTCTCTGCCCAAATTAGCAAGGGAACATGTTGAACATGGTGTCACTCGGCAGGGCACTGTTCTCTACTGAATCTTTACCAGCAGCTGGTGAATATTTGGGAATCTGACAGGTGCAAAAGGCATTGGTTTGTTGTTCATATCAGGTATTGGAAGAGCTTTGTTGCACATGTATTGTTTTGATTTGCATTGCTGTAGGAATGAGACTGGGTGTTTTCATAGTAAGTGTTTAGGAAGGAAATTTAACTGTGTTGATCAAAAGTCAAAATGTTTCCTCCCTCACACATGCATTTTACTTCTTGCAAAAGAACATAGAGGCTTATAAAAATAATCTTTGACAGTTACTGAGCACTCGTTCTGGTCCTTTGGGTTATTATTTCATCTGCTCTCACTGAAGCGCAGTCGGGAGGCTTTCCGTCCGTCCCCGCTGCAGATGAGAATGCTCACGCGGAGGGCCTGGCCACTGCGCCCATCGCCCCCAGAGCTGATCTGTTACAGTCCTGTGCCCAACTGCACCATCCGGAAACTAACCTTACGCTGTGGCTCTCACTTGGGGAACTCGCTTCATGAGCCTCAGAATGGTCTTTGCGGGTACAGTTACAAGGCTAAGTGTGTCACAGAGCAAAGAGCCACAGTGCCTAGCTTCACAGAGCAGGGCTGATACCTTAGTTGTTAGTCACGTGGGATGGTAGAGAAGGGACATGTGCCTCAGCATGCAGTGAAAACCAGTTAGCTAACACCTTCAAGGGGACGCCTTCTCTAAATTGTGAAATGCTATATGTAAGTTTGGAATTTACATTTGAGGTATGTAAAGAAATCCTACAAAAGAAACCTTTCCACCCCAGATTCTGTCAAACTTACTTAAAAGCAAAAACATATAGCCTCAGAGAGTATGTAAAGAAATGTACTGTATTAATTATTAAATTTGAGCAAGCCTTTTGAATTTCAATAAACTTTCTAATCTTTTCAGAAAAAAAACCATGGTGGACTTTAGATCTGTTTAGGATGTTGACAGGTGAGAAGAAAATAACAAGGTAATCCTTGTAACAATAAGATAATCTATAAAACTGCAGCTTTTCTTAAACCCAGCAGATTGCTGAAGGCCAAAGGTGAGCAAGAAACCTGAACCCTAAGGACTCACAGGGCTGAAAGGACCTAAGGACCGGCTTGTCCAGGTCAGAGTGGGGCGGGGGAGAGTTGGGACCAAGTTATAGCCAGGAACAGATGATGTCCAACTCCCAACCGAGGGTCGCAATACACACACAAAGAAAAGAAAAAACAATGACTAAGAGACTAAGGATCAGCACAGTGAGATTTATTTATTTATTTATTTTTATTTTTATTTTATTTATTTATTTATTTATTTATTTGTCTTTTTGAGACAGAGTCTCGCTATGCAGTTCAGGCTGGCCTTGAGCTCACTTTTGTAGCCCAGGCTGGTCTTGAACTCACAGTGATCCTCCTGCCTCAGCCTCCCGACTGCTGGGATGACAGGCATGCGTCACTATACCCGGCAGCACAGTGAGATGTAGATGATCCCAGAAGTTGGAACTAGTAGGGAATTTCATGTAACTAAAGAAATATAATTATAATATAAAATTGTACGACATATTGGAATGGGATTGAAGATTATCAAGATATGTTTTATATACTTACTCCCCAAAATTCATAAAACTTTATGTATTGCAAGAATATACTAAAACCCCAGTGTTTTGTCTGAAATGAAATGAAAAATAAGGACATTACTATTGTTTCCTATGAATTGGTTGAATACACTGTATGAATAGCTAATGACAACATCAAATATTTTCAACATTCATTTGAAACAATCCAGATTACACACACACACACAAACTATTTTTTTCTAAACCTAACTATACAGAGCCCTTCCTGGCCCTCATCTCAGTCTAAGAAGTTTATATTTGCAATTCCATGGATAAGTTATTAACAACCTGTGAAGTTAATTTCCATTGGCCACATCCCCTGCAACGCACCGTGAGGATAAAGACACTGAAGCATATTTATAATTATGGAGAGCCAAGGGGCCCTGAGTCCAGTCATGGTGAGGGCTATCTGGAGCAAAGGCCTCAACTGAAGGCAGAATCTGGGTTCTCTTCATTCATGAAGAAAAGAGTAAGGACATTCCTTGAGGATGAGTGACTGTGGGAATGGCTGGTGGTAGGCGAGAGCTGTGAGCTGGCCGAGGGAGGAGGCTGGAGTCATCTCTGCGATATGCGAGCGAAGGACCTGAAGAAGCAGTCCTCTGCGCGACACACCTGAGATCGCATCCAGTGTTGCTTGAGCTCTGATGTGTGATCTTTCAAGCCCCAGGCAGTCGTAGCCTCTATTTGAAGGCGTGATCCTAGTGTGGAACATCAGTGCTTCGTTTCATCTTGACCAGAGGTGAGGTCCTATAGTGGTTGATCGGTTGTGTCAGCTTGGCAGGATGACTCAGCAGCCGGTTCCCTGTTGGGGGAGTCCCGCCCTGGAGTACAAGTGGTTTCTCCCTGGAGCGTCCTGCGTAGGATGTGATTGGCTCCTCCCTAGAGCAGGATCAAGGGCCCATCCTAGGGTATGATTGGTTCCACCCTAGGGCACAATGGGCCCACGTCAGAATGACTGAACACAAAGAGACTATATAAAGGGCTGAGGAGAGTCAAAACTTCATCCGAGAAGCTGCAGTCTTTGCATTCAGCCTGGATTTCATCGTCTGGCTTGCAGCACAGACTCTTTAGCCTCCAGCTTGGATCCTTTGCCATCTGTTGCAGGCTCTTCAGCGTCCATTACAGACACTTCAGTCTTCCATCGCAGACCCATCAGCTACCAGATAGAGACTTACATGGAATGCTGCAGATAAGTTCAGACATCGGGACTGAATTCTTCAGTCTGGAGCATGCAGGCAGCCTCTGCCCGCTTCCGCATCTGACTCTGTGGCTGACTATTGTAAGCCAATCTTATAATTCCTTATAGATTGCACATTTTGTGTTAATATCCATTCCTTATATCTGTTCTGTTCCTCTAAGTAAAACCCTGAGCAATACAGGTTCCAAGGAAACAGGTGTGCTGTCTTCAAAGACCGCCACCAGCACCTCAGCCAGACCGATATGCGTTGCTCAAAGCCAACTGAAGCATAAGGAAAAGTCCTATCCAGCGCTGCACATGGCGATCCAGGGAAATAGGGACGGTCTCACCTGGAGCGGAGACAACTGCTCCTCCTTCGGCTAGAGTCACCCAGGCGTCCTCCACGTAAAGCCTTGCATTTTGATGTGTTTTTTGTTAACACATTTTAAATCTTTAACTTGAAAAACATTTTGTTAAAAGTAAAAAAGAGCAAACAAACAAGTAAACAAAAAATCTAGAAGCAGAAACCATAAGAAAAAATGAAGCAGAAATATTAGGGAAAAGAAAAGCTATAGTGAAAGAAATGAAGAAGCCTTGGTCTGCTCCTCACACACAGCTGACTGATATGTTTGACAAAAAATGCAGTGAACATGGACATAGGCTACCAAAAATTAGCAGAAACTGATTGAAGAAACTCAAACCTGAGAACATTTGAGGATTGTGGGACAATATCACAGAGTCCAACATATGTGCAATAAGAATAGAGGGTCAAGGAAGCAAGAGAAATATTTATACAGCTGAGAACTTTCCAGAAAGAACTGCACAATCACCGAAGACTTGCTCAGTCTACACGGCCAAGAAGCCCAGAGCACTGGAGGGGACAAATGATAAAATAAAACCTGTGCTGTGCAAGGCACATCGCATCCCTACTGCTGAAGACCACACAGCGAGGAGAGTCCTGAGCGCCCCCAGGGACCCATGGAGCCTGACCTAGACCTGACATCTGCCCTGGCCTCAGCAGCCTCCTCTTCTAGGCCTTTTGTGGTGGCTGCTGGATCTGCATGCTCAAGAGTTGAAGGGGCCTGGTGTCCTTGATGCTGTGGTTACCTTCTAAGCACTCCCAGCCCTGGAGTTACCCCATGCCCAGGGTTGGGGCTGGGTTGCCAAGTTGTCTCAGGATTTCTTGCCTAGGCTGGGTGTTAGGTGAAGCAGTTGTCCAAGGTGACAGTTCCCTGTAAGTGACTGTCACCGAGGCTCACCCCACTGGATGGCTTGTGTGGTCTATCGGCCCCACTTCACCTTTCTTGTGAGTAACCGGTGGGTCTGCAGGGACGGGCCACAGTAGGGAAAAGTCCTCAGGGCCCTATGCTCAGAATACCCCGCCACGGCCTTGGGCAACCACTTCAGAGTTCCGGCTGAAACCCTCTCGCCTGATTGTCTGCCGGCCCCATGTATGAAGAAGACAGGAAAACAAAGATAGAGAATTTATTCCAGCAGAACTTGTAGGGGCTGGGGATTTGGCTCAGCGGTAGAATGCTTGCCTAGCAAGCTGGAATCCCTGGGTTCGGTCCTCGGCACCAAAATAAAATAAAATAAAATAAAATAATAAAATAAACCTCCAACAGAACTTGTACCATAAGAAATGCTGGAAGACAAATTTCAGGCCACGTAATGACAACGCACGGAATCCTGAATTTACACAAGGAAATGAAAAGTGCTGAAATGGGAAACCCAAAAGCAAAGAGAGCGTTCTTACTCTCTCCTATTGTAAATCATTCTAAAACATAATCAACAGTCTAGAGCAGCGGTGGTGAGCCTGCCCTACATGGCTGTGGCGGGCGTGCGTAAAGCCCTCTCTGTTGGCGCGTGAGCAGCTCAGGGTTGGCAGCAGTGTTGGCACTTCGTGGTAAGAAAGCGGGTTTCGGTCTAGGGTTTGGACTCTTGGCCTCCAGAAGGTACACCAGCACTGGTCCAGAGCAAACACGGATCAGCGCCCCCGCCTTTAGAGCACAGGCAAAGCAGAATGGACAATGGCAATAGCCCAGGGCCCGGGCAGAGTTGGGACCCTCCTGCCACTTTCCTTTGGACTCTGCATGAAGCCGTGCAACGTCAGCTGAGGCCTGTGGTGGCTCAGCGTGAAGCTGCCGCCTTGCTGCGCCGCTCCGTCCCTTCTCCGCCTGCAGCAGCCTCTTAGGAAGATGGTGCGTCAGATGCAGCGAAGTCCGACTCAGGGCTGCCCCAAGCAGAAGTAGGAGGGTCACCCTGCCTCTTTCTGCTCTCCCTGATGTGCCTTTTCTTCCACATTTTGAGTGTGGGAGGAAGCATGGAGGGAAGGCACCAGCGAGTCTCTGCTCCCCGGGTGCTCGTGGTCCACCAAGCCATTGCTGGGTAGCTGTGGATGCCCTATGAGTCCATGTGACGACACTTCCTGGGTCCTCGTGGGCGGCCTGGCGGGGGGTGGCTGCCCTGTCCTGGGGGTCCTGGGCTACCCTCATCCATCACCCATTTCCCCTGGTCCAGGGCTGCACCCCGCCTGAGGCACACAGGCCTCTTCTCCACACCCAAGGGCCTGAGGACGGCCTCATTCTCAGGAAGCACGGACACCTACGCCTGCGCGGCCGTGGGAGGACAGCACTGCCACAGCCACTCAAGGGCTCTGCCCTGTAAGGGCCCCAGCTCCATTCTTCCTGCTGGGTAAGAAGGCCGAGTCAGCAGGCTGGCCCCCTGGCGGGCTGTCCACAGGAGCAGTGAGAGAAGTCTTCCTTGTGTCAGGCCCCCTCTCACCCCAAGGGCCCTGCTGCTGTCATCACTCCAGCCAGTCAGTCTTCTGTTTCTCAGGGAAAGGGCCTGCTCCTTCCTCTTCCTCCTCTTTTCCTCCTTGTGGCACGGGAGACGGAGCTCAGCTCTAGGCCCAGACCTTTAAAATATTAAAGACTCATTAAGGAGTGATGCTGACCATTCTGGCTCAAGCTTGCAAGCTGCTGCTTCGGGCTCCCAGAGTGCTGTAGGCACAGTGCATCACCGCCGTGCCTGACTCCAAAGCCGTCCACAGCAGGACCCCACATCTGTGGGCCCGCGCTACCTGTTCTCCCTGTGCCACTGAAAGCACCCTTGAAGTGACTGCTCAAGGCACTGATCCTGTACCCTTGTGCCCAGAGGCTGTAGAGGCTCATGCCTGAGCCGTAAAGGAGAGGCCAATGACGATGGCATCTCTTTTGACTTCTGTGACCAGGCAAATCTTCCACAACTCTCTGCAGTTGTTGAATGTAAATAACATTAGTGAGCACTTTTTTTTTTTTAAATTTCATTGGTAAGAAAAAGAGCTGTTTGTGTTTCATGATTTTTTAAAGAGCTTTTTCCTTCTTTAGCACAAAAAAACAATAAGCAATCTAGGCATGTCGTCCAAAGCTTGGGGTGTGGGCAGGGCGGACAGGGAGGGAAGATTCGTAGAGCCAGGGCCTTCCTAGTCAGCCATAGGCGGCTGTGATCTGAAGTCGGGCTGCCTTTCCGCTCCTGGAGGCCAGCTCTGCTGCCAGCCCAGGGGACCTTGTCCTCAGGGCCTTTCGCCCCAGCCTCTGCCTGCTGACTCTGAGCTTTCTTGCAATGGGCATGCAGCTTGGCTGGCTTCTTCGCTCTGCACACACATAGGCCTCTGCAACCTGGAGGTGCTATTTTGGTTAAAGCTTCTGCTTGCAACATAGCCAAGCCTTGCTCAGGCAGGTGTAGATAGAGGCGGCAGACAACGATATTTCAGAGCCCTCTGCAAAGACACAGAGCAAAAGCAGCAGCATCCAGCCCTGTCCCAGAAGCCAGGAAGTGCTGCAGAAGAGGAACTTCTTGGAAGCCAGAGAGGACTCCGAGGGGCGCTACAGCGGCTGCGTTTGTTCCCACCTTGGGGACCGAACCCAAGGCCTCCACACTGGGCCAACTCCCTCGTCATTTTCTATTTTAAGACAGGATCTTGCTAGGTCGCTAAGTTGCCCAGGCTGGGCTTGAAGGCAGATTCTAATCTTCCCTCCTCAGCCCGGCAGAGTCGGGATTACAGGGGTGCACTCCTGGTCCCTTTCACTCCCTCCCACTGGCCTGATCCCACCAATCACCTGCCCGGAAATGAATGCTGTGCTCCACTCACTGCAGCCCAGGGCGGTACTGAGCTGCGTGGCAGCCCTGACCTCGAATCTGTGTTTAATCCCAGCAGGAGGGGCTGCCGACACATGTGCACCTCCCTGGCGTTGGGGAGATGATCCTAGAACTCCCAGCTGTCCACCGCCCATCTGAAAAGGAGGCATCAGAAAAATGGCTCAAATGCACGATTGTCCCAGCAAGCCAGAATAGAGAGTGCAGCCAAGTCCATCTCGGACAGGCAACTGTAAAGTGCCACATTTAAGGTCACAGCAGATTTGGTTTCTGATTAAAATACTGTGCTTCAAGGAGTCTGTTCTACTTAGGCTTCATGAGACATCTGTCCCAGTGCACTGAGTGCACGCTGCCAGTATGGCTTAGAATTGCCCTCCTCCCCACCATGAGAGGTGGAATCACTTATAGTGGTGTGCGTGTGTGTGGGTGTGTGTGTGAGAGACAGAGAGAGAGAGACAGACAGAGACAGAGAGACAGAGCAACAGAGAGAAACAGAGAGAGAGACACACACAGAGACAGTGAGAAACAGAGACAGAGATGGAGAGACAGAGAGAGAAAGAGAGGGACAGAGATAGAGAGACAGAAAGACAGAGAAAGAGACAGAGATAGAGAGACAGAGATAGAGAAGGACAGAGAGAGAGACAGGGACAGACAGAAAGAGAGAGGGAGAGAGAGACAGACACAGAGACAGTGAGAAACAAAGAGAGACACAGAGAGAGAGACAGAGCAACAGAGAGAAACAGAGAGAGACACACACAGAGACAGTGAGAAACAGAGACAGAGATGGAGAGACAGAGAGAGAAAGAGAGGGACAGAGAGAGAGACAGACAGACACAGAGACAGAGACAGAGAGACAGAGAGAAACAGAGAGAGAGAGAGAGAGAGAGAGAAACAGAGAGAGAGAGAGAGAGAGAGAGAGGGAGAGAGATTTTCTATCCTTGACTTTGCAGAAGGAGGCCGAACAGGACAAGTCCTCAGACTCGAGCTGTCCCCTCTCGTGTTGCCCAGGAGTGCATCTTGGTCATTCTCTGCTGCATAACAAGTATCCACGGTGTAGCGGTTCGGGCTTCCCCCACAGGTTGCCCCACACCTCCCTCCTGGGAGCCAGGAATCCCACTGTGCTTAGTTCTCTCAGGGCTGCAGCGGCGGGGCGGCTGGGCTGTGCTCTCATCTGCAGGCCCAACTGGTGACAACCCACTTCTAAGCTCCCTCAAGAAGCTGGCAGCATTTATTTCCCATGGTTGTAGGACTGGGGTTCTTGGTTTTACTGCCAGGACTGTTGCCTAAAGCATGCCTTGGGTCCTGCAGTCCACCTGAAGGTGTGGACAGTAGGGACTTTTCCAAGGTGGATACTGGTCTCATTGACCCCAGTGAGAGCCTCCAAAGATGGAATTTCATTTAGGGTTGTGTATTCTGGTTAACTGAAAGCAAATTACGGGTGCTGTCCATACTCAAGAAAAGGTGACCCTCCGGGAGGCTGAGATGGTACAGCATCTCAGAGCTGTGCATTGTGGGCATATCCTCCAGGGGCCAGGCTGCAGCTGATGCTCAGAAACCACATCTCCGACAACAGTCCCTCACACATAGGATGTGTTCCCTTGCCTATGACTTTTTGAGAGCAGGGACATATGGTCCACATCTCAGTGTATTCAGAATCTAGGTGAGTAGAGCGTTTGTGGCAGTGGACGAAAGAGAATGGGGGTGTGCTGGACTGCGGAAGAGGGTGTGACTGGGAAGGAGAACTGCGGTGGCAGTGCGCGAGCCAGGAGGCGGAAGGGAGAAGTGCGCTGCCAGACCAGGAGGGCGCAGGGCAGACACACTGGCAGCAGGAGGGGAGGGGTTGTAGAAAATGCGGCACGCTTCGGGAAAAATTGGGGACCTTGTTGTTAGGATTGTTTGCGAGGTAATGTTCACTTCAGATAAACCTTTCCCAGTGGGGAGATCAGAAGAGCCATGGGGAGAAGGTAGAATCCCCCAACACCCCCAGGAGGGTCCTGAAATCTTCAGGATATCCCTGGGGTGGAGAACCTTCTGTGCATTCTGAGTTCACATAATCATGTGAAGTCGTTAAGAAGCCACCCACAGGCGCCGTAACGGGTTGCTAACTGGTAGTAGCTTGCCACACCCCGGCTGCGCAGAGCCAGCATGGCGCTGGCTGTGGGAGGCCTACCTGAGGGCTGCTGCCAGCAGCATAGGAGGCGGAAGTGGAGCAGCTGGTGAGAGGGTGTTAGGGCAGCCGCTTGGAGAAGCTGCTGGAGCTGTCGGGAGCGGATGGTTCTCCTGGGCCGTTCTGTTGGGGGACTTCATCGTGCTGGCTTTCCTGGTGGACCTGGGACCTCGCTGTCACTGAGAATGGCTAGCATTCATTCTGGGGGCGCTCTGGTCCTTACCCTAAGCATCGCTTCCTGGCTCCACAGGGGAAGGGGGCTCACTGCTCAGCCTCAGGAGAAGCTTGTCGCGCTGGCTTTCCTGATGGCTTTTCTCATCAAGAGAAGTGCTCAGGTCCCCACTGTCAACAAGCACGGCAGTGACAGTGGCACTTTGGAGGAGCTCTGGTGGTGCTTACCCTGGGCATTCCTTCCCGGTTCCAGTGCAGATCCCTCGGCCCGCTAGCGCAGGTCCTTCACTCCACTGGCACAGACTTTTAGCTTCCGTCGCCAACCTTTGGGCCTGTCCGGTGCAGATCCGTGAAGTCAGGTTGCATGAGACACTGCCGTGGACTCCAGGCCTCCAGTCGGAGCCATGAGAGGCATTGTTATGGGCTGTAGTGTAGGTCTTTGGCTGGACTCCTGCAGGATACTGGCATCCAGGTCCTCAGTCGGACTCTTTGGCCTTCAGCGTGTGCACAGATTTCCTGCCCTTGTGTGCAGTTCTTTGGGTGATAATAAAGTAACCTTATACAATGCGTCCTGCATTGCGTGCTCCCCGTGCAGGAACCCCAAGCCACAGCAAGCACCGACTGACAGGAGTCCACCTGAAGGGGGGTTCCCAGTGGGGGTTTGTCTTGTCCTGATCAACACTGAGAGAACGTAAAGCTCCTCCTCATCAGCCAGGCTGCGCTCCTCTCTGGGAGCTTTCCTTTTGCCACAGCCTCTCATCCCGATCAGTTCTGGGGGGCCACAGAGCTCCCTTCTGGACGGCGCCTCGTCCCCCTCCCCTCACTGCTGGTTCCTCAGCAGCTTTCCGGCTGTTGACCCGATGTCGGCCGCGGCCGCTGCTCGCTTTGCTGCTGTGGCCTTCTGAGCAGGTGCTTCCGCTAGGAGGTTTTCAGATGCTCTTCCTTCAGCTGGAGGAGGCCGCCCGCCAGCACTGACCTCCCCGTCACGGCTCGCACCGCTTTGCGGCAGATCTGCGATTTAGAATAGAAGTTGGTGCAGCATTCAGGACGCTAGAGGCTGGTGGATTTAGTCCTCGAGGAC
>PVJA010053751.1:0-11844 GCA_004027025.1 Myocastor coypus
AAAAAAAAATCTTTAAAAAAAAAAAAGGTAACAGGAACAAAGAAGGTACTATTCCTATAATGCCCTGAAAGTAATAGACCTTCAGTTTGCTTTTTATTCTGACATGAGAAATCACTGCACATTGTAGGCAGAGGAATGACAATATATGATTCACCACCCTACACACACCCAGTGTAGGGCTGGAACCCAGAGTCTGTCATGTCCTAGTGCTTGTACCACTGACTGAACTACATCCTCAACCTTGACTCATCTTTCGTGTGTGTGTGTGTGTGTGTGTGTGTGTGTGTGTGTGTGTGTGTTGGGGAACTGACACATGGTCTTGCTATGCAGTTCAGGCAGGCCTTGAACTTGCAGTGATTCTCCTGTGCCAGCCTCCTGTGTGCTGGGATTACATGCATCAAGCCACCATGCCTGACTGGCTCATCTTTTTGGTACAGGGAATCAAACTCTGATGAATCTTTTGCTTACCAAGCAGGTGCTTGTGCCACTGAGCTATATCCCGGACCCAGCTGGCTCTTCTTTTTAAAGGACTTCTTTGGTTGCTCTGTAGACTGAACTAGATTAAGGCTCATGAAAACTCAAGCAAATAAAGCCACCATTTTTCACCCATGAGACTGGCAGATATTACATAAACAAGTCATGACACTGCATTACACAGTCATATGATCCCAACTGTGTCACTAATCATGGATGGTGGTCTTGGTGTGCTAAGAACTCAGAGAAATTGTCAGGGAGACTGAGCACAAAGGTTACGTTCACAGAGAACTATTGACTTTACAACTGGGTGACAAAAGCCTGACCTTGCTGGTCAGGTGACCTGTGTTGGACTGGTACCTACTCTGTGTGACCTCCGCACTTCCTGGTCTCCTCCCCACAATGGGGCTTGAACCAGTGCTCACTGAGCTACATCCCCAAGAATTTTTTTTTTTTGAGACAGGGTCTCACTAAGTTGCTAAATTACCCAGGCTGGGATTGAACCTCAGGTGTTCTAGCCTCAGCCTCCCAGGTGCCAGAATTACAGGTGTGAATCACCATACCTGCTTCTCGTATAATCTGTAATAATTCAGCTCACTCCTCTGTCATGGCTTCATCTTCAATAGAAGAGGAATGACAATGTTGCCATTTTACTCTCTGGTTTGTTGTAAGAATAAAATAAGAGAAATCATATAAAGACATTGGCACAGAATAGGCCAAGCAGATGTTAATTTTTCTTACCCCAAATGTGAGACTTTGGTGCATACTCAATATTCACTACCCATTTTTTCTTTATTAACTAAGTAAAAACTTTAGTCTCTGAACTGTCATTTTGGCAAGAGATCCAATCCCAGTTCCAGGTAAGGTCAGATGTTCTATTCACCACACTGGTCAGTTCCTCTACCATAGGTTGCTTTAGACCTTGACAGGTCTCACAGAGCCAGGAGGGAAATTCTCCTGGGCAATGTTTGTGAAATGTTCCCTCACCTTGACTAAGACATCCCTAGTACCCAATTCACAGCCTGGCACAGTGTAATCCTCATGACACTCTGAGAGGCTGAGGCAGGAGGACTGCAAATTCAAGCCAAGTCTGAGCAATATAAAAATTTTTGGAAACCCTGTCTCAAAAAGGGGGTGGAGTTTCTGGGGGTGTCAATTGATGTAGCTCAGTATAAAGGCCTTAGATTCAATCCATTACCAAATAAAATAAAATAACCTCCTCTTTCAGCGGGCTTTGCATGCCTGCTCATTGAATCATATCCAGTCAAAACTGGCAAGACCCTATCTCAGAGCAGATCAACTCAAGGAACTTTTTGTTTGGTGCTGTTTTATTTTTTGAGACAGGGTCTTGCTATGTGACTTAAGCTGGCCTTATTTAAACTCACTGTGTAGCCCAGGCAGGCCTCAAACTTGCCTCGAGTCTCCTGCCTCAGCCTCCTAAGTGCTGGGGTTACAGGTATGCACCACTACACCTAGCTTCCTTCCAGGATCTTGGAATTGACCAACCTCAAAAACATCCAGAGAACTTCTTGTTCTGTGAGAAAATAATCTTAGCTAGATGTGGTGGCACAAACCTGTCCAAGCTACTCAAGAGCTAAAGCAGGAGCCTAGGAGTTCGAGGTCAGACTGGGTTCTATAGTAAGTAAAGCTCCATATCAAATAAATGAATATATCTGACACAAGGGGTGGGGGGAGGCTAAGAAACAAACAAACAAACAAGAATACGTACTAAAATTTCTCTTAAAAATTCTATAACAAGTGGGAACTAAGTGGCAAAAACCTCTCATTCCAGCTATAGTGGAAGCCGAGGACTACAAATTTGAGGCCAACTTATGCAAAACAGCAAGACCCTATCTCAAAGTAAAAAGGGCCAGGAGCTGGACATAGTGGTACACTCCTGGAATCCCAGCACTCAAGAGACTGCGGTAGGAGGATTGCTGAGAGTTTTAGACTAGCCTAGACTACAAAGTGAGTTCAAGGCCAGCCTCAACTGCATAGTGAAACCCTTTCTCAAAAAAGATTGAAAAGAAGAGAGGGTGGGGTTCGGGATGTAGCTTAGTGAGAGAATTCTTTCCTGGCAAATAAAAGGCCATGAGTTCAATCCCCCAGTACAACAGAAAGAAAGGAAAGGAGGGAGGGAGGGAAGGAAAAGGAAGAGAAAAATTCTATGCCATTCAAACTCAAAAATACTGCATATTCTGGAAAGTTTTTCTAAGACTAGTGAAGAACTGAAGGAATCCTGCATCTTTTTTTTTTTTTTTTTTTTGTTTCATCTGCTTCTGTTTAAAAAGCCAACATTCCTCTGCTCCATAGTGTTCTGCACTTG
This sequence comes from Myocastor coypus, assembly GCA_004027025.1. Lineage (NCBI taxonomy): Eukaryota > Metazoa > Chordata > Mammalia > Rodentia > Myocastoridae > Myocastor > Myocastor coypus. The sequence continues at coordinate 2,801 of PVJA010053751.1, forward strand.
AGGTGTAGTGAAATCTTTGCTGTTCACCAGATGTAATGTTTTGGTTCCTTACAAACAGGGTTGGGGAAGAGGGCATGCAAAAACTAACACTGAAATTTTAAAACAGCAGTGGAGTGAGTGGATTTTATTTTTTGCTCTTTGTTGGTGGTTTAAAAAAAAAAAATTCCCCCCATGTAACTACTGCAAACACCTTGCTTTGTGTGGTCACTGTAAACATTTGGGGGGGGGGGCAGGGAGGAAAGTAACAACAGTCCCCATGTCCCTGGCATCTGTTCAGAGCAGTGTGCAGAATGTCATGCTCTTTTGTAACAAACATTTTATGATTTTTAAAATAAATTTAGTGACTCTAAAAACAAAAGTACTGGGAGTTGGTTACTTCAGGGCAAATATAGGATAGGCACTCAGGCAGCCAGCACTGATACAATCGGTGTCCCTTCCTAGGGCTTTTACTATCACCCTATAACCCAGTGTTGTTCATGAGAGTGATGACAATAAACAACATAATAACTAAAGTGCAATGCGTTTGCTGGTTAAGACCATCCAGGCTTACAGAAGATGAAGGAGAAAAACAAATGACCATTCCCATCTCTATTGCCGACCCAACATACCTGGGATCTTCTAGAATAAGCTGAAACAGCTCATGGGAAGTGTGGAGTATTGCAAAATGAATCTCACAGTTTGGTGTTTATGTCTCAGTAGATTTCATCATCGGCTCCTGCATTTCCTCATTACTGTGGTAAGAAGTGGCCAAGGGAAAGCGTCTATCTGATGCCTAAGTCTTTGATCACTGCTCTTGGGTGAGGCCTCTTGGTCTCTGGCCCTCAAAGCTCTTGACACAAGTATTAACTTTCATGGGGTACTAATTACTGGTCTCCTTTAAAAGATAAAGAGAGGGGACGGAGGGTGTGGCCCTAGGACAGTGCTTGCTGAGCAGGAGAGGCGCCTGGGTCGTGGCAGAGCCATATCCCAAATCGGAGAGGCCAAGGGGAGAATGGGGAGGAATCTTTTTTAGCATTTATTTCTTTAAGGAAGAAAAAGCTAAAGAAAACATGACAAAATGTTACCGTGTATTTTATCTGTGTATTGGAATGTTTAAAATTTGTCTAAATTTGTTGTATGCCTCGAATACAATTTTACAAAGATGCTAAGCTGATAATAATTGCAATTAAAAACAAAGTTACATTTTAACAGCACAGGAAACTTCATCTATAGCTTATAGGATTAGAGTAGAGGGGATTCGCCAATCCAAAATTTCTGAAAATTTATTTATTTATTTATTTATTATTTAATTTATTTATTTGTCTTTTTGAGACAAGGTCTTGCTATGCAGTTCAGGCTGGTCTTGAGCTCACTTTTGTAGCCCAGGCTGGTCTCCAACTTGCATGGATCTTCCTGCCTCAGCCTCCGAAGTGCTGGGATTACAGGCTGAAAATTTAAATCTTAGCAGTGAAGCAGACTTTCACTAACAGTTTTATGAAAATTGTTTTAAAATGATAAGAGCTGCAAAAATAGTTTCAGTAAGTCCTAAGAGGAGTAAAAATCAAATAGGCAGCTTAAGGGTCTGCACTGGTATGAAGAAAGGAAGAAAGGAAATTGGTACTTTCTGTTTGTTTGATTTTTCTATCCTACCCGCCCAACTGAAATTAGTGCTTCTATGTATATATAAAGATTTATTTTTTCCCCATGGAAACATAAACAGAAAAAAAAATTATTTATTTATTATCTTTTTGAGACAGGGTCTCACTATGCAGTTCAGGCTGACCTTGAGCTCACTTTTGTATCCCAGGCTGGTCTCAAACTTGCACTGATTCTCCTGCTTTAGTGTCCCAAGTGTTGGGATTACAGGCATGTGCCACCATGCCCAGCCAAAAATTAAGTTTAGATTGAAAAACAAAATACAGTATGTGTTGAGCCAGGGAGATAGCTCAGCAGGATAAGTGCCTGCCTGGCAAATACAAGGTCCCAAGTTTGATCCCCAGTACTGCCCCCCACATACACAAAAAAATCAAAACAAAAAACCCCTAAATATAGTATGTGTTATGGATTGCATCTAGTTGTCCCCCCAAAGCTGCACACAGTCATTGGAGTGACTTCTAGAGTTTGTGATTAATTCATGATCCAGGGATGGGATTTATGGGTGTGAGTGCTACACCCAACCTGGGGCAGATAGCCCACGTGCAAATGTAAGGAACGAAGAGGCTTGCAGCTGTCACCGCTGCTACCCTTCCCTTTGCTCTTTGCTGTTTTCCACAGCCATGAACTGCTGCCCTCTGCCGTGTGCCATTCTGCCTTGGAGCCAGCTGAATACAGACTAAGACCTCCACAAACTGTGAGCTTTAAATAAGCCTTTCCTTCCTTAACTCTGGTGTCAGGTATTTTGTCCCAGAAATGAGAGAAAAGTAACTAAGGCAGTATACAATGGTCATTTAAAACATATCTTTGGATTGAATCCCTAGTATCACACACACACACACACACACACACACACACACACACATCCTTTTATTTGGAGCCTAATAATATAGCTCAATGGTATAATTGGTTTGGGATACATTTGAAAGGCCTTGGGTTCAATCCCTAACACTGCAGAGAAGTGAAAAATAAAAAGGTAAAACTTTTCTTTAGAGTTATAGCTTTGGGGCCCAGCAGGATGTCTCAGTGGTCTAAAGTGCCTGCTTAGGAAAGTTTGGGCAGCTGTAGGGACCCACAGTTCGATCCTCGGCACCACATGCTGTGCCAGCCCTGCCCTTAGGGTGGGCTGAGCCGGCCATAAAAACAAACAAGCAAAAGTTCTGAAACAAGAAAAAAAAAAAAAGTTACAGCTTTGTGGGCTGGGGATATAGCTTAGTAGCATAAGTACCTGCTGCCTGCAAGCACAGGGTCCTGAGTTCAATTCCTGGTTAAAAAAAAAAAAAAAAAAAAAAAAAAAAAAAAAAAAAAAAAAAAAAAATATATATATATATATATATATATATATATATATATATATATATGGCAGGCAAGATAGCTCAGCAAAAAAAGCTGAGCTCCTGCTTAGGCAAGCTTTGGCAAGCATGCAGGGACCAAGGTTCCAAGATTCAATCCCTAGCACAACATGCCACACCAGCCTCACCCCCAGGGTGAGCTAACCACATACATACATTATAGCTAAGTAAACTTTTTTAAATGTAATACCATACAAACCTACTAAAGTCTAAGATGTTTGTTAGTAATTTCTACTTTCAATTACCTAAGTATAAGTCACAGATGAATTTAAACCAAGCTAAAGACCGATGAAACAGAGAATTCTAGCTTCTTGAGGATAAACAAAGACAAAACCGCTTTAATATTTGGATCATTTTGAAAAAGATCCAGTACTCCCATTTGAAATTAAACTTAATGAAGTGGGTTATTCTCCAGATATCTGGGAGTTTTGCTGGATAAACTCATTGTGCCCGCATTGAAGTACTAGTTTGTTCACTTCCTATGAGCAAAGTCCTATGGGGAATAAAACAAAACTTGGAACAGCTGGTGTTGTGTTTTTAATTTCCAAAATATTAATTTCTAAAGAAGACCCTTGTTGGGCCGATGAGATGGTTCAGTGGTCTAAAGTACCTGCTTAGGAAAGCTTAGGCAACCACAGGGACCACGGTTCAATCCCCGACACCACATGCTGTGTCAGCTCCACCTCCAGCATGGGCTGAGATAGCCATAAAAATACTAAAAAATAAATAAAATAAAATAAATTTAAAAAAAAAGAAGACCCTTGTAGTGGATTTCTAACTGGTGGTCAATTTATTACACCCAGCTGAATTACACTAGTGTGGTGCTGGGTGCAGCAGGCCCGCCTGAGGGTTGTCGCCAGCAGCGTAAGAGGCAGAACAGGAGAAGCTGTTGGGAGGCTGTGAGGGAAGCTGTTGGAGCTCCTGGTTCTCTTGGGCTGTTCTGCTGGAGGACCATGCTGGCTTTCCTCATCTGGAGCGTCACTTCCTGGCTCCAGAGGGGAAGACGGTGCACTGCTCAGCCTCCTGGAGGAGCTTGTCGCATTGGCTTTCTGATGGGAACTGAGCTTTGCTCATCACCGGAGGAGCTCGGGGCTTCACTGGCACTCAGGATGGCTGTGGTATTTTTGCGGGGAGCTCTGATGCTTACCTGGAACATTGCTTCCTAGCTTCAGTTCAAATCCCTCAGCTGCTAGCACAGATCCTTCATCCCACTGGCATATACTTCCTCACTTCCACCACTGACCTTGGAGCCTTGCCAGCAAGATACACAAAGCAGGCCTGCATGAAACTTTGTTGTGGGCTCTCGGCCTCCAGTTGGACTTCTGGGAGGCATTCTGAGCTCTACGTTTTCAGCTGGACTCAGGCAGGATGCTAGGATCTAGGCCCTCAGCTGCAGTCTCTAGTGTTTATGTGTATGGACAGATTTCCTACACCGCTTATATGATTCTTGAATGCTTCATCATTTAAAAAAATTATCAAATGTGGTTTTAAGATGTGTCTGGTATTATCTTGTTCCCCTTGCAAGAACCCCAAACCATGACAACCCTTCAGATAAGGAAAACCTTCAGTGTACACGACTTAAGCTCTTGCTGCGTATCACACTCTTCTGAGTGCTTGGTTCACAGGAAGCCATCTAATGCTCCCGTCACCCTGCACTGCCCTGAGAAAGGGCAAGGGCGAGTCAATGTCACAGCCACCACAACAAAGTCACCCTGCTGACCACTATGCAACACCACCTTGGGGGCTCAACCTCTGAGGATAAGGGTGAGGTCAGTCTGCCTCAGAGAAAGTCCTGAAGGTTTCTGCCATCCAGAAGGGACTGGCAGTAAACCGTTTTCTCCCCAGTGCTGATGATCAAAGCCAGGGCCTCAGGCATGGTAGACATGCGCTCCACCACTGAGCTACACTCTCAGCCTGCAGTAGGGCAACATGGAGCATGTCATAAGAGGATGCATGAGTGTAAGAGACTCTTATTAGTCAATGTTTGGTGCTTCTTTATGTCTTTTGTGGTGCTAGGGATCAGACGTAGAGCTTCATGCAGGGTAGGCTAGTATTCTATCAGAAAACTATATCTATAGCCCCTATTCAGTTTTTTGTTGGTTTTGTTTTGTTTTATTTTCAATGCTGGGGACTGAGCATAGGGCCTTCATACTAACTTACCCTAGGCTTTTCTTTCTTTCTTTCTTTCTTTCTTCCTTCCTTCCTTTCTTTCTTTCTTTCTTTCTTTCTTTCTTTAGCAGAGTTTCACTAAATCCCTAAATTCTCCAGGCTAGACTCAAAATTTTTGATCTTTTAGTGTCAGCTTCCCCGAGTGCTGGGATCACAGACATGTTCCATTATGTCCACCTTTAAAGTTTTTGAATAAGAGAAAAAAAATGTTTTTAGTCAATTGACCAAGACGTTTAACATTCCAATGTTTATCTTGATCAGCCCTCCCAAACCCTCAGTATCAGTGATGGGGGCCAACCGTTCTTTGGCCCTTACTTTGGATCCACAAAGAGAGAGCTGGAGTTCTTTACTTGCCATGGAATTGTTGCCCGGATTACAGCCCTTCACCACTGCTGTTGTCTCTGATGGCAGAGCTATGGCGGAAAATTACAGCTCTCCTCAAACAGGCATCACCACCCACTTGTCTAGTGGTCTGTGGTCTGCAGCCATATTTATCTTGTAATCCTGGAGGAATGAAAGTACATTTGATGAAATGTTTACCTGAAGTCTCACTAATCTTCAGAGGTCAAGGGAGAAATGGGCAGTATCCTGTCACTAGATGGAATAGATGCCTCCAATGCAAGGTACAGATCTGTTTTCAATAAAGGATTATCTCTTTCCAGAGCCCAACATAATCTTTGAAGTCTCTCTATGACAACAAGCTTAGACAAACAGAAATCCTTTCTGGTGGTGGTGGTGGTGTTCAAGAAAGGCATTTCAGGGAGATGTATATCCTTCTTTACAAAATAGAGATCTAATTTTTATTTCTGGGGTCAGCTTAAACTTCCAGCAAGAGATACTTGCCTGGCAAATGCGAGGTCTTAAGTTTGATTCCTGGTACCAAAAAACCACCTTGCACACACTGTCCACAGAAATAAAGGAGACCCATGGAGGCCTTCCAGCAAGATCCTTCCGCACTGTGCCATGTCAGTGTAGTACCAGTTATTCCTCACTCCTGTGGTACTGATGCCTCACTTGGGCCTCAGCACCCAGGACCTAAAAGGAGGGCTAGACAGGTACCTGCCCTCCAAAATGTTATGAGTTAATTAAAGAGAAAAACATAACCTCTGGAACAATTACATAATAATGTCAGAGGTTTGTGATTAGCGAATCAAATTCTCCTTGAATGTTTCAAACTGTAACACAAAGATGGAAAGAAAGTGATAAGATTGGGTCTGCAAAGGCCTCCAAGGAGGGGGGCTTAGTTTTATTGTTAAAAGAGATAAGAGTTTTATTCTTAAAAATAGACATGGGGACGGGACTAGGAAATGAAGTACAAGAAAAGTCTATCCACAGGCTGAAACAAACATGGAATACAGAGAAAAATTAGAAACACAAAATTGGGAAGTTGGGGGTGGGGCTCTGTGGCTGGATTCTATTCCCAGTGCAGAGAGGGAGAGGGAAAATGGAAAGCAGGAAAACAGAGGAATTTTAGAAAGAAAGAAAGAAAGAAAGAAAGAAAGAAAGAAAGAAAGAAAGAAAGAAAGAAAGAAAAGAAAGATTGGCCAGAATTGACCAGATAGGCAAGGGCCAAGGATTTAAAGGATAAACAGGAAGCTGAATCAGAAAATGACACTGTTAGCCACTAAAGGAGGCAGACATGTTAGGGACAGAGTCTTACTTTTGCTGGAGTGGGGCTGCTGCTCCAATGAAAGGCGTCAGAGCAGTCAAAATTGGCCATTCTTTTTGTTTTAGTTAAAACTCTTTGGAACAGCTTACAGTAACCAGCTGAGGTCACTGAGTCATTTTGACTCATTCTCTTAGGTGACTTGAGATATACCTTGCTCCTAATAGCCCTAAACTGCTGGCAAGTGCTTCTGTCTGTCATCTTTCCTTTTTGAACATGTGATCTGTGACCTTAAGCTGAGGCTCAGAAGCCTATGCCTTGAACTGCGCATGCTCAGGGAACTGCCCACTGCTAATGCGATTTCCTGTGAGTATATATGTGTCCCCCCTAAAATGCCCCTATTCTCTCTGTTCCAAGAGAGCATTGCTTTGCAAACTACTCTAGTATTCTCCTTAATCTGTGCAAGTAATAAATCTCTCTGCACCCATATCTCCTCTTTGTACTTGACGTTTGCAATCCCCGAGATGTGAACCCATTCCCCAGGGTTACGACACGAAGAAAGGAGGGTTGGGGACTGGAGTGGGTGGACCCTGTGTTGCAAAACCGGTGTAGAGGAGCAGAAAACAAGCTCTGACCCTGGCTTGTGAAACTTCCTGTGGTCCACCACGCGCTCCTGCAGTACAGAGCGAGCCCGTGGACATTGAGAAATATGATACCAGGCCCTTGAACTTTGCTGATCACTGATTGCTGTTGTCAAAAACAAAACAGAGCGGGGCATGGTAGTGCACGCCTGGAATCCCAGCCCTCGGAGGCTGAGGCAGGAGGATTTCAAGGCCGACCTACATGGTGAGACTTTGTCACAAACAATTCAACAACAACAAACGGAATTTGGTCTCCCACTGTACTCACAAGGGTCATGTGACATTGGCAAGGGCAGCAGAAGAAGGAACTTTTTTCTTTTACATTCTCAGCTGCAGTGGCTGGGGCATGACCAGTGGTACTGACAAAGGACACATGGGCTGGGTGTGGAGGAGGGAAGAGTTACTCCTCTACAGACAGGAGTTTCACTGCAGAGAGTCAAGCCCAAAGACGTAGCTATCCTCCAGGGCTTGTGTGCCACTTTAATAAAGGGCAGGAGAACTAGTTTGACTTGGTGTGGGTGTGGGTTTTACAAAGCTGAGTAGCACAGGGCATAGTTGCATGCACTTGTAAAAAAAGCATTCAGGAGACCAAGGCAGGAGGATCACAAAGTTTGAGTCTAGGCTACATAGTGAGTTTGTGGCCAGACTGAACCACATTACCAGACCTTATGTCAAATAAAGAAATGAACATGCCCCAAACAAACAAGTGAGCAAACAAAAACTAACTAGAACATGTATGACAAATAAGGGTTATCTGGTAAAATTCTTTAGATAGACTGAAGCCATGAGTGTTAATAATTATCATTCTCAGGGCTGGTCAAATAGCTTAGCAAACTAAAGTACCTCAAGGACCAAGGTTCAATCCCTTGCACCCCATGACGGCCCTGCCCCCCTCCCCCAGGTGTCTAGAGCTGGAGATTAAGACTGGAAATGATGGCGCATGCTTGTAAGCCCAGCACTTAGAAGGCTGAAAACAAGAGAATCACTATGTGTCCGATCTGTATAGTGAGACGCTATAGACTCTGTACTAAAATCATAATCATCATCATCATTATCATCATCATCATTATTATCATTCTCCTTTTTCAGGTACAAGAGAGAAAGACACCTTTGCAAGAGAAATTGTCTTTGACTCACTATACAAAGAGGTGCCACCCCCATCCCCCACAGTACAGGAGAGCAAACCCCGGGCTTTGTGCTACTAAGCAGGCGCCTGTTCTGCAAGTGAGCTACACCTGCAGTTCCTCAGGAGAGACATCTGTGCTCTGTTTTTAGTGCTATTCCTGACCGCACTGCTCCTCAGTTGCTCTGGGCCCACAGCATGCCTCACACCAAGGGGGCACATCTTGGAGCAGTGGACTTCAGCCCTTCCGCTGCTCCCTGGACACAGCAAAGCCACCCACCTGCAGCCCACTTCTGGCTCCAAGATCTGTCAAATAAAAGAGGAACAATTCTATCCAGATGTACTATAGGAACTTGTAAATTTTAAGTTGAGAAACTCTTTTAAGAGAAAAAAAAAAGTATGTTAGCTTAGCAATGTGTCCTCACAATGATGATATATTTATGGAAAGAAACTACCTGTGTTAAATCATGGCTGTGGTAGCTTTAAAAAAAAAAAAAAAAAAAAAAAAAAAAAAAAAAAAA
>PVJA010053752.1:0-11850 GCA_004027025.1 Myocastor coypus
AGGGGGAGAAGGAGTTGGTCTTGGCTTTATATGCTCAGCTATACCCAAAGTCTTGGCTACCACAGCAGGTCAAACGAAATGGACCAAAGCAGGTAGGAAGCATGTTTTGGGTCCCAAATGCATTGCAACTCCCACAGGTGTAGAAAGAAACGTAGGGTTTGCTATGTCCCCGTTAGACACACTGTAGCAAGAGTCAGCTTTTCTCTCTTCAGACAAAACACTCCTGAGGTCAAGGGAAGGCACCATGTGTTGTCTGTGACAGAGATTACAGAGAGACCTCTGCCAAGAAGTCTTTGAGAGGAGGAACAATTTTGTCCCTGAGTAGCTTTCTCTTTCCGAGAAGTGACAGTGTTGTCCAAACCTTCACTTGTACTGTCATAAAATACCTCTGGCAACTGAGGTCCTCTGTGTGTTCCAGATCCTTCACAGATGTGCAGACTCCTTCTTTGCCCTCAGCGGGAAGCACAGGGAAGGCACATCTTCCAGGGTGCAGGCTGCAGGACTTAGATGGCACCTGGCTGGTCCCGGGAGAGAGCCAGCCCTGCAACTCGGTGCTGGGACTGACAGCGGCCCGGCATGGCTGTGCGCGATGCTTGGCCTTCCGGGGCTCTGAGAGCTCAGTTCTGACGTGCTTTTCAGCTTGGAATTTCTCCTAATGTCCTAGGTGCAGGTGACCGTGCTTAGAACAGAATGGAATTATGTCACCAATGGGCTTACGTCTTTGTCTCTAGAGGGCGCTAGATGGTTTGGGAGCCTCGCTGTGGTGTGGGGTGAGTGGGGCCCTGAAACAGGATCATCAGGGCTGAGCCTCACTGACCTGAACCCTGTTGGCATGGTGGACAGTACAGGTGACCAGGAACAGGCCGACTCCAGGGACATGATCTGGAGCCAGCACTAGTGACACCTGCTACCCGGAAGACGTTGTTGATTCGAGGCCCTGTGGGGCTTCCCAGGAGGATATGCTCCTGTCCCTGTCTCATGGATGGTCCCTGGGGGTTGTGAGAGGATGAACGTTTGCCCTGCCCCTGGATGCGCATAGCGCAGTTCTTGCCCATTCAGCCATATTCCTGTGGGTGGCAACTGGGTACTACTTCACTGAAAGCATGTACATCCCACTTAGAAGCTCAAGTTTCTGATGAGCCGAGGTGCTCTCCTGCTGGAAAAGGGACACACGCGCACAGGTGGCCCTTGCTTAGAGTTCTTCCTCTACTGCAGCAAAAGACTGCTTGGGAAAAAGATTTTCTTTAATGTGTTCATTGCTGGCTTTTTCAAAAAGTCTATCTATCTATCTATCTATCTATCTATCTATCTATCTACCTGTCTGTCTATTTGGTACAGGGTCTTGCTACACAACTCAGACTCATAGTCATCCTCCTGGTTCAGCTTCTCTAGTATTGGGATTACAGGCATGTGCCATCATGCCTGGTTTCAGTGGCCAGCAGGGCACTCCAGGGATCTGGGGCTGGCACAGTATGCAGTGCAGGGGATCAAACCCAGGTCCTCGTCCTTCCTAGGCAGGCACTTAGACTTCCAAGCTATTCCCTCATTGTTTGCTTTTATTTAGAGGGATGGGGGAGGGGGAGAGAGGAAGGGAGAGACAGAGAGAGACAGAGGCAGAGAGAGAGACAGAGAGAAAGAGAGGGGGAAGAGGGGAAGAAGAGGGAATGAGAGATGGAGGGAGGGAGGGGGAGAAGGGAAGGAGAGAGAAAGAGAGAGAGAGATTAAGTTAAATAGGAGTGAAGCCAAAATATGAATCAAAAATGATGAAATATTTCCAGGGCATAAGTTTCTCCCAAGTGTTAAGGCTCACTGTACCCCAGCTGCTGAGTTGGGAAGGCTTGGACCCTGCAGTGAAGAGCCAGACAGGACCCCTACCTCACAAAGGGTCTCAGTGGACATAAGGATTAAGTTAGACTGGTGTGTACTGTGTATAGGAGCTGGACTTGTAAAAGAAACAAGCAAACAAATTTGTAAATGAAAACGTCCTCAACCCCAGCAGCTAGATGCGGATACCAGTCTCTGTGCGCTTTAACGTGTGCGGCTGTCCCCACCTTTCCTTCCTGATGTTCTGCCTCTGCAAGAGAATCCAAACCTTAGGTACCCAGGCTTCAGTAACTCTGCCTCCGTCACTAGCAGTCAGACCTTGGTATGACGTACAGTGAGGCGTTGGTGGGGCCCCTGCGGCAGGACCCAGGCCCGCAGCACACCGGCTCCTGGGCCTTTATGCTGGCCGGGCCTCCTCTGTTCTGTGCCGCAGACCCAGGCTGCCGGCCTTGCCCTGTGAGGAGGAGGTCCTGGCGAAAGTTCCTCTGCATGCCAGGAAAAGGAAACCTGTCCTGTCAGTTCTGACAAAGAAGAATTTGGAAAGGCATATGTAAAATTTAGTGAAGTTTTATGACTGGTTTCAATTGAACCTTTTTTCTTGGATTTGTGAAGGCAGATTCTTGTCATTAGTGGCAGCGATGGTAGAGCAGGAAGAAAAAAAAAAAATCAACTTCTGTCCTGTCTATAAAAGTACAAGTGATTTTGGTAAAAATAGACCGAGCACTTCTCTTAGTGACCTAGAAATCTCTGCACATGTTTCCCGGGCAGGAAGGCTGCTGACGCTTGCCTGACGCCACTGCGTCGCCCGCCTCTGCCTGCCAGGTAGCCTTGGGGTAGGGGCTCAGTCTGGACAGGACCAGCCAGCTGGGAACAGCAGAGCATCCCAGGGCTCTGCCTCACTGTGGCAGTTCTTCACCCCTCAGGCTAGAGCTTCTGGGAACCCCCGCGCCTGAGCCCCAGATCTGCTGCCACAGGAGGCAGTGGGCAAGAAGCTGGTAGAAGAAGGCACCCTCTTGTTTTCTTCCAATTCACAAGTTAGTCAGCACCGTTCGAGGTACTGTGGCTGCCCTGGTTCTCGCAGGCAGCCCCTTTGAGGCGGATCGGGCCACATACAGAGCGTGTGGCCTTTTCAGGATTGTCTCTGCTTTCTACCCGGAGACCTGTGTCCTGCACTGGACTGAGGAGTCCAGCTGTGCTTGGAAACTTAAAACTGAAAGTTGTGTTTATTGTCAAAGATGCCTGAGCATTTATTGTCCTGATTTCTGTATGCTCTGAACTTGGATCTGTCTCTCCAGGCAATTCCTGGGGTCCCACTGGGCCCCGTCCTGTGGTGTGTGCCTCTAGAGGTCTCTAATGCAGATGCAACTTGTAAATGCATGAGTGTGGCGAGGTGGAACCCTCGTGGGGGTTTTGCGTCTGGGTGAAGGCGAGGCTGGGAGGCTCTGCATTCTCTGGGCCGTGCACAGCTTAGGGCAGAGACCACGGCCAGACCTCTGAGGGGCGCTGGGCTTGGGGTCGGGAATGCTGGCTGGCAGGACAGGACAGCCCAGTGGTTGAGGCGAGGCCCCATGGCCAGGAGCCATAAAAGAACATATGGCCCAAGTGGGGCAGAGAGAACCATGAGTGGGGGCGGGAGTGGGGGCAGCAGTGGCAGACAGTGGGCTTTCCATCTGTCCCCGCAGGTGCCCTGCACTGCCGCTGGCTTGTCCCCAGGCCGCACAGACCACCCACCTCTAAGCCCTAAGAAGGTGGCACCATACAGACAGTGGGAGGAGAACAGAAGGCGAAAGGGCAGCGGGGAGCGGCCTTCTTGGACCGGCTCTGGGAGTGCTGCCAGCGCGTTGGCTCGGGACGCAGCTCCCTTGGGTGCCTGGTGATAAGGCATGTGTTGCTCCCTGCTGACAGAGCCGCATCCTACTCCCTCTCCCACTAATTGCTGGGTGGGAACAGATGCCCTGTGTGCAAACAGAGACAGTGAAATAAAACAAAACACAGGAGTTGCTGGGAGAAAGAAGGAGGGAGCAGCAGTCTCTCAGGCTGTTCTTGGGTCTCGCGGCATGGAACAGCGATTTGTTGCAGGAGCTCCTGCGGCTGGGATTTCTGACAACTGATATTCTCATCTCGCATCATGAGGAGGAGACAGAAAAGCCCGGGGAGGCCCCAGGGTACGGCCTGCTGCCTCAGTCCAGCTCTCAGCCTCTTTGGAGATGTACGAAGAGCTCCTCTGCTCCGGACAAAGCCGTACCTGACCCAGTTGCCCCACAGACAAAACTCGAGGAGCCGGCAGAGGGCCCGCCCGTCCAGGATGCTGTCCTGCTCCTTCCTGTGGGGCTCTCAGCACCTGCGGCCAGGCTCCTGCTCCTTGTACTTCTTCCCCCAGTAGTGAAAAACGGGGACATTTCCTGGAGAAAGACAATTTTTTTTTCTTTTTTGGTGCTGAAAACAGTGACAACAGGAAGAAGTAGATGTTTTTCTGTCAAGACTTGTCTTCATTGTTCCAGAAATTTGAAGGGAATCGCAGAAATTACATTTTCATCGCTCTGAGCAAGGAAATGAGTTTCCAAGTCCAGTGGGGAACCCATGTAGCCACGTGGGCGTGTGTGGACACGGTCCTCTATCAGCCTCTGGGGCCACGGGTCTGAGCCTCGCAGGAGGTAGAAGTGGTGATGGCGGTGATGGTCACGGTGGTGGTGGTGGCAGAGGTGACGACGGTGGTGTCAGAGTAGTGCTGGGGCACATCGAGGCTGGCTGTCAGCTTGTAGCACAGCAGCCTTGAAGGACCAAGCTGTCTTTGGCAGGCACAACCAGGAGAGGAAGACCACATGCCCTCCCCGTGAAGCGCTGCCAGTAGTTCTACCCGGCCAGGTGGGGAGGACCTCGGTTATGTCACAGTTGCTGAGCAAGCTGAGGACACGAAGACAGCACTCGGTAGCTAGCGTGGGCCCTGGCTGCTGTGTTTTCCAGGGGCTCCTGATTGACTTGAGTCTCAGTCTGGTTCTTCCAGAACTGAGCCTACACAAGGGCCAGCCTCTGGGATAGAGCTTCCATTCTGCAGGCTGGGTAAAGCACAGGTGACTGATCTGTGTGTGTGTGTGTGTGTGTGTGTGTCCCACGCTTTGTCCTAGGGGCTGCATGGCTCAGTCCCTGGGATGAGGAGATGGAGAGACTGTCCAGGGGACACTAGTCAGTGGGCAAGTCTTGTAAGGCCAATGGAGGTAGTGTGAAGTCACCTTCCTGCTCAGGAGCTGAGCAGTGAAGATGCTGACCTTGTGGAGTCCCCTTCCAGAAATGAGGACCCTCCAGGGCACCTAGAGAAGTCCTAGGGAGGGGCGTGCTGCAGCCATGCACAGAGACATAGGGTCTACCCGGCCCACACTGCAGCCTTATGAAGAGCCCTCTCTGTTCCAGCAGTGGCCATGCTGCAGGGCTGTGCGGCCCCCTCCTTAAAAGGACAGCTGCCACCTGCTATCTGCTGTGCCCAAATCCCTGAGTTAAGTGTGTCCTACCTTTACATAACATACTATTAGTGGCTTTCACTGCAAAAAATCCAAAATCATTCATTGAGACCAGGACAATTTTGTAATCTTAGAGGGACAGCTACTGTTCTCTTGCATTTTATTGCAAATGATGCCAGGAGATAGGAGGGAGGTGTCCTTACCCCGCTTTCTGCATTTATGGCAGTGGTGTTCAGCTGGGGCGTGGCAGGACTGAAAGGTCTGACTGAGCGTGAACCCAGCTCACAAACAGGCAGTGCACCGTGCTGCTTTCTCATCGCCAGCCGGGAAGGAAACCCCGTGTGTGCAGCTCCCAGGCTGCACTCCCGTGAGAGAAATGGATGAGCCACTTTGCGGCTGCAAATACAGAGGATGGAGTGACAGCCACATAATTAAGAGGGCATATTTACATGATTACTTTAATGGATGCGTGAGGATTGGGAACTGCATTTGTTTCTGGAATCTCCATCTGTTACCCTCTCAGCAAAGGTGCCATTCATCTTTCTACCTCCTAATAGGGCTGTACAGATGTTCACTGCGAAGAGTTTGATGAACAATATGTTAGGCTTCCTGGGCCCTAAGCTCTGGATACTACCAGCCCACTGCACACCATGGTGCTGTGGTGCTGAAGTAGCCGGCAGCAAAGCACATGCAAGCTGGTGAGTCCGCAATGCTGTGCTCATGAGCCGCGTGAGCCGCAGGCCTGTGCACACTGTGCCTGAGCGCTTCCAGTCCCAGGTGGTAGAAGAGCATGCTTGCAGGGGTCACCTTCCACCTGGTCAGCCCAAGCCCTAGTAGATACTATGACTCCTAGGAAACCTTGAAGATGGGGCAGCAGCCCCAAAGCTGCATGCTACCACAGTGGTGCAGTGGCACAGCGATGGTGGCTTGTCCTGCTACCCCTTTTGTGGCCTGGGCCCCCGTATGCCTCTCTGCCATCTCCTGTCTTGGCATGCACCGTGCTCCACCACGATGCTGGGTGTGGCCCTTGTTCCTGTTCTGAGCCCGGGACTTGGGCACACCTGTTCAGCCCAGGTGAGCTCCCCATTTTTATGATCTAGGAAAGAGTCAAACTTTTCATTCTAGCTGTTTTAGTGGCAAAGCCAGGTAAGGAATGAACAGGGAGTGGCAAGTGCTCCGGTTTTGTGGCGCTAAGCGGTAGTGTCCTTAGCATCTTGCATATAAAACAAATAGTCCAAAAGGAGTGAGAGGAAGGCAGGAATCTCTGTAGTCTTTCTTATTTTAAGAGACAAATGATATTGATTTCAAAGATGCTTTCTCTACACAAACTGCATTCTTGATATCTAAGGACATTTAGCAGGGGCTGTATAAGTGATCTACGACTAATAAAAATCCAGCCATCCACTCTACACTCGGGAGTCAGGTGCTGTGTTCATTTTTGGTTCTAAATAGAGCACTGTCCCAAAATATTTGGGCTTCCCCATTTATGGGGAGAGGATTTTAGGTGTTCAATCCCGAGATGGTTTGAGTCTGCAGGTTTGCCGTGTAGGACTAATGTGTGGCAATTGCATCTGGAGTCACAAGAGATTGGCATTTCCTTTGTGCAGGGAAAGACTACAAGCCTCTTCCTGTACGGTCATAACACGGAGAGATTCATGGGAGGCCCACGTGCCGTCCTCTCTGAGCTTCTTTTGCTTCCTTCACAAGCTGGTGATGCAGCTTTGTCCCTGAGAGGCCTGGCAGGGGAGGTGCTTGGCTTCTGGCTGCAGAGGAGGGTCAGTTTTCGGGCTCAGCAAAATGCTCCCTGGCAGGCCCATGGGGAGCTACAGGCAGCCCATAGGCCAGCCAGGTTCCTGTGTACATGCTTAGCTCCTGTGCTTCTGCTCTGAGGCCTTGTCCTGGCTATTGTTGGCTGAGGCTTCCTTACACACCTCTGCTGAGATTTCTTTATAGACTGGGGACGCTGGGATAGACAGACAGCTCAGCAGTCTAAGCACCTGCCTGGTGAGCACAAGGACCTGAGTTCGATCCCTGGTACTGCATACCACGTCGGCCCCCAAATGGGGTGTGGTGGTGCACCCCTGTAATCCCGTTGCTGGCGAGGCTGACAGAGGAGGATCAACCAGTCTAAGCTGCCTAGCAAGACTATGTATCAATAAGTAAAATATTTTAAAAACCTGGGGACCCTGGGGACCCCATCCCCCATCCCCCGGCCCTACGTCTGTAAGTCAACAGGAGCCTTTGCTAAGAGTTCCTTATGCAAGGAGCCAGTCATCCCTCCTGTCGTGGTCTCTGTGACACAACCTTGACACACGTAGCCCTTCCACACTGAGGTCTGATTTGTGTGAACCTAACTTTTCCTTAACAAAGGGATGTTGGCTGGAGGAGGATGGGAATTCCCAGAATCCCGCAGGAAGAAGATTTTGGTTTGGCCTTCAGTGCTCTTTCAAGCTCCAGATGTCAGCTATGACACACTGTCACTTCTTTACCCTAAGGTCTTTTAATTTTAAGCCATGAAGACCCGTGGAAAGTCCCTACGAAAGCCTCGCCTCCCTCATCAGTTGATGCTGGAGCTCATGTAGAAGTGAATGTGCACAAACAGACCTGCAAGCCAAGGCGCAGCTCTGAGGCCCTGGCCTTCCCCGCTGCACTGCACCAACGTTTATTCTCCCTGCCCTCCCTGCGGTTCCTTGATGGAGGTGACACAGCTGCAGCTGCGCCAGTCCTGGGGCAGGAGTCTGAGCTTGAGGATGGGAAGGCCAGGACCCTGCAGAGTGACGATTTTGCTGTCCGCTCCAAGTCAGCGGTGAGCCTTTGACCATCCCTCGCTCCAGCCCCATCCTCTGCTTGCGTCTCCTGGCCCCTGAGTTTGGGCCCTTGAGATCGTTCACGCACTCGATCGTTTTGCCCAGTGGTGCCTTGGGGTGGCTTTGGAGCAGACCAGCAATGAACATATGGCATAGGCACACCCTTTCTTTTTTGTTCAGGGAAAGTTCGCCGTTTTATTCATTTTTTTTTTTAATTTTTTTTTTTCTTGTTTCAGAATCTTTATTTGTTTATTCAATCATTTTTATGGCCGGCTCAGCCCGCCCCAAGGGCAGGGCCGGCGCAGCATGCGGTGCCGGGGATCGAACCGCGGTCCCTAAAGCCGCCCCAGCCCTTCCAAGCAGGCGCTTTAGACCACTGAGCCATCCTGCCAGGCCCCGTTTTATTCATTTTTAAAATGTCTAATTTGAGACATCCAGTACGCGTACAGCGCTGGCACTGTGCCGTCATTCCCGCCCTCTAGTGCCACAGTTCAGCATCCGTAAACCTCTGCACCAGCCGCCTCCTCCCTCCCCTGACACTCTAATCTGTTTGCTGTCCCTCTGGCCTTCCCTCTTAGGGATATTTTACCCATGGACTCATACAGTACGAGGTCCCATGTGCTGGCTTCTTCCACCAACCAGGTTCGCAGGCTCCATCTTGGGTTGGCTCATGTGAGAATCCCATCCTCTTACCTCAGGTACAGCGCTCTCTGACATGCAAGGACCACACTGTGTGGGTATCGGGCCCCAGCTGCGGGAGGGTCCTGCCGTTCGGAACCCTCCTAACCACGCTTGCTCTGAGCACCTGGGCTGTGCTCTCTTGGTACACGCGGGAGTGGAGCTATGGGGTCGCAGGATGCTTACTGACCCATTGGATGAATTCTCTTCTCTTCTAGGCAGAGTGGTTGCAGTGTTCGGGTGTCCGTGTGAAACTCGGCCTGTGTACTGCTGTGGGCCTGACTTTGCTCACATATTACCTCACATTTACCACTCAGCGCTGCAGCAGCTCGTGACACCTGTTTCTCTAAACTATCCTTTGATGTGAAAACTCACCCCATTTGAAAGTGTTCTCGGCTATGCTGAATTATGAGGTAGATCAAGGACGTTGCTTCCTTCTAATTAAATGCATCCTGAGCTTGACTGGTTTTGTATTTGTAAAATAAATGACTTGCATAGTTATTAAAATGAAAATCAAATGCTATCACTGTAATGAACAGGTAAGGTACTCAGAACAAAAAATCTCCTCAGAGCACTTGCAGGCATCTCGAGAGGAGGAAGGGCTTGTCCTTGAGCTAGAAGTTCCCTGGTGCTGTAGCTCTGAGTAGGACCAGTGCTGCAGATCCGATGCCCCTAGGTTGGGCCGAGGGCCTTGGCTCACACTTTGAAAGCGTGGCCCAGTGTATGAGCTTTCTCCATGTGCCTCCTCTGCTCTCTGAATGGGGCAGGCTTTTTCAGTCCTCATCTCCTCCAGAGAACAGAAGAGTCAAGCCTCATTAAAATGCTTTCCTGGGTTGTAGTTGAGGTCCTGTCCTTTAGTGCAGAAAGTGGAATTCAGTGCTACTGTCGGGAGGCCTTTGGCACATTGTCTGTCTCTCTCAGCTGCCACTGTGGGTGTTCTGAAGTCCCGTCTCTGATAGCAAGTGGCTGCTCTTGGGCCTGAGAGAAGCGAGGGTGGTGCAGGCTTCTGTGGGGGCTCTTCTTTCCACAAACTTTAGCTCTGAGGCAGCTCAGAGTGGTAGAAGAAGACTCCACGCCTTGCCCCTGCTGGAGACTTGAGCCACTTGTGGACCTAGTCGGGCCTGTGGAGACGGAGGACTGATGGCTATGCCTGAGTGTGGCCATCTCACCAGGAGACCAAAGGAGAACTTTGGTCCAGCAAGGTGCTGTGGGTTGATCCAGGCTGAGTTGGATCCAGTATTGCATTTAGACACCGAGCTCAGCTCCATGTTGGCCAAGAGTTTGAACAGCCTCTGCCTACAGCCTCCAGAGACCTTCTCAGAGGCCTCAGCTCCAATTTGTGCCTCTGCAGAGGGACTTGTCACCTTTGGAGACTGACCTTCAAATGACTGTCCAAGAATGCTGCACGAGTCAAAAGGAGGGTCAAGGTCAGAAACTCTAGGAAAGTTTGCTCTTAGAAAAACATTGAGAAGCTGGGTGTGGTGGTGCACGCCTATAAGCCCAGTACTTGGGAGGCTGAGGCAGGAGGATCGGTGTGAGTTCGAGACCAGCCTGGGCTACAAAAGTGAGCTCAAGACCAGCCTGAACTGCATAGTGAGACCCTGTCTCAAAAAGACCAAAAAGAAAAGAAAGACCCTGAGAAACCTCTTGTCCTGGGAAAAGTGCCTTCAACAAACCCCCATCCCCACCCCAGCCATAACAAGATTCCACCACAGAAGGACATGATACAGATAAGGATTACTTTTTTCCAGGACCTTGTGGATGCAGGAGCCCGCAGAAGTGACAGTGTCTTCAGTTACTTGGTAGTTTGACATCTTTACACCATTACATTGCTGAGACCCAAGAACGAGCCATGTTAAGAGATCAAGAGGACTTTGAGCAACTCATCATGTAAAATTGTCCCTCCAGGACAGAGACATAGTAGTAGCTGAGGCACCTAGAGGCCCTGTATTGAGGACTGAGAGGAATTGGGGAAGGAGGAGGCCAGGTGGGAGTGCAGAGGACAAACAAGGGCCTTGCAGCGTTGTCCTCAGCATGACCCACCCTGGATCTTACCCGCCTGACAGTAGCTCCCAGGGCCAGCAGGGAAGGAGGCTAGGGAGAACTGCTTTCCAGTGTGATGGCCTTGGGTGTCCCCAAGGGAAGACTGACCTGTCCAAGCCCGTTACACAGGCAAGACCAGAGGTCTTGCCTCAGCTTCCCTGTATGTAGCTGAATTCTCTGAGCTGGGCTGGTGAAGGGGGCTACTCAAGGTTACGAGGCAAGCAGAGCTAGGCAGGAGCAGGCAGTGAGCTGGAAGGCTCAAGTGGGCTGCTGCGTAGCTCGCTGTGGACACACCCGGAGGAGGTGATGTGACTGCCTGTAGACACAGAGCTCACCTGCAGCCCAGCAAGCACAGACCTGTAACCCCAGGACTCAAGGGGAAGTAATGGAGTCCTGTCGCACCCACCCAGGAGTCCACCAAGTGACGTGGACTCAGGGTGTCACTGTGAGGAGCCCTGGGAAGTGCAGCTGCAAACCCCACCTACTGAGGGTCTGTGACAGGCCCGGACCCCCGAGGGCCTGGGGATGGGCTAGAGACTCTCATAGCCCACTGCTGTTCTCTGGGAAACACCTGGGGTCCAGGGACGCCAAGCTGGTGTGGCTCGGAAGGCTGAGGGCAGTGGTGGAGGACGCTGCAGGGGAAATGGAGCTGCCGGCTGGCCGTGCGGAAAGGCGCAGACCAGAGGTGACTCGGCACTGGGCTGAGGTCGGTTGGCAGATGCTGTAGGAGGGAAGATGTCACAGGGCCACCTGTCCCTGTCTGGGAGAGTGGCCTGCCCTGTGAGCCCCAGGGAAAGGAAGGGTAGTGCTTGGGGGATCAGGTCTGTCTGCTGGTCCCAGTTTACAGAAACTTCCTCATTGCCTTTGCAGTCCTTGGAGCCCTCAAACACCCTATTTTATTCTCAAAGACATTGGTACATGTGTTAAGTGGGACTACTGAAGCCAGGAGTGGTCTGCCCAAAGGTATTTATTTGAGAATTCATTGGTGTGATTTCTGCTCATACATACCTGCTGTATTTGGCGGGGGGGGGGGGGGGGGGGGG
>PVJA010053753.1:0-11836 GCA_004027025.1 Myocastor coypus
TTTTTTTTTTTTTTTTTTTTGTCTTTTTTTGAGACAGGGTCTCGCTATGCAGTTGAGGCTGGTCCTGAGCTCACTTTTGTAGCCCAGGCTGGTCTCGAACTCGCACCAATCCTCCTGCCTCAGCCTCCCGAGTGCTGGGATTACAGGCGTGAGCCACCACGCCCGGCTCCATTTATTCTTTGTATTGTTTTCTTCATCTCCAATGTATGAATTTCTGTTCTAATCTTTACAGTTTTCTGCCTTCTTTGGGCTTTGGGCTTGACTTGCTCTTCCTTTTCTAGAGTACTGAAAACTTAGTAAATTTCTGTTTTGTGAAGGTGAAGGGCTGTATATGTGACATTGCCAAATGTCATTATAGGGAGAAAGTCTCACCTCCTCGAAGACTTTTGCTTACTGCTCTTTCTTGTAGATTATTTCTGTTTTTCTTTTTTTTCTATTTTTATATTACCTTTTTGTTTCCTTTGTTCATTTTCCTATGTGTCCTACACCTTCACATTGATTTCTTCCAGAGTTCTAATCTCAGTGATATTCTTCTTGTATAATTGCTGTCTAGACAATTTTATCTAAACCTGCTGTAATTCATTTAGCAAATATTTGTTAAGCAAATGCCAAATATCAGTGCCTAGACCTGTTATTGATCCATATGGTGCTGGATACATTTCTTTTTTTTTCTGAGCAATGCACCCATGAGTGAATGCATGAGGTACCACTGTGGTAGATGCTATGGATCCATATGTCAGTAAGATGGGTCTCTTCTTACCTTCCTACCACTGTGGTTAGGTTTTTGTAGCCACAATGTAGTAGAGCTGCATCTGTTACCCCAAAGTATGGTTTACTACTAAGCTCCAAACCCACAGATTGATCATATTATAATTTTCATCCATCTATTCTGCATATACTTTAAGCATAATATTCTAATATTGTATCCTTCACTCTCACACTTGTTTTTTCTTTTATTTTATCAGGCTTAGTGAATAACACCATTGTCTGTCTAATGGTGCAAGCCAGATATCTGCAATTCTCATCCATCACCAAAACTATCTTTGCAGTTAGTCCTTCTAGCATATAACTCAATCTTCTTTCTCCACCCTTTTTACTATTGAATTATAAATCTTATTCATTACCATTTCCCTGAATTATTGCAATTGCCAGCCTGGAGATAATTTTTTTCTTACAATCTTTTATTTGTTTATTTGGCACAGGGTTTCCCTAGGCAGCTTGGACTCATAGTGGCCCTCCTATTTATGCCTCCCCAGTACTGGGATTACAGGCATGTGCCACCATGCCTAGTTTTGGTGGCTGGCTGGCTGGCTTGATATTCTTGGGGTTCCTGGGCCAGCACAGCATGTGGCACCACAGATCCAGCTGGGGACCTTGCGCTTACCAAGCTGGTACTCAGACCACTGAACTGTCTCCCTAGCACACCTGAATGTAATTATTTAAAATTCTTTCAGTTCATATTTTAGGTGTTAGGCTTTATATCTCAATGACAAACATATTATTACTTCCTAATTTTTCAGATTATTATGTGACTTTCAAAGATGAAAACTGAACTCTTTAAAAATCATCTTCCCTACATCCACCAAACATAAGACTTCCTTCTGAACACAGTGTAGCAATATCATCTTTTTATTTTGATGAGATCAACACTGTTTACATTTTGACACTGAACCTGCTAAGGAAAACTGAGATATGTATAATATCTATTATTACATTCCTTTATAGCAGAACTTTTTTCCCTTAAATTTTATTTCTTAGTTACCTACTAAAATGAACCATATGAAATTAGTGCTTTAAAAATTTTTTTTTTATCTTAGGGAAGGGCCTACAGGGTGTTCAGGGTCTCACTACTAGATTGGCCTGTAGTGATCCACCTGTTTACAGCCTCCCTGAAGCTGGAATTATAGGTGTGCACCACCACTCCCTGCCTCAATGGCTCTTTCAGAGCAGCCTGGGGATGGGGCCAGCACAGCAGGCCAGAGGATCCAATCCCCAATCCCTGTGTCTGCTTCCAGGCATTTTAATCTGCTGAGCTGTTTGGCTGGCCCTTAAATTGGTACTTTTGTAGGATCAAATTACTGAAGATTGGCATCACGCTGTTAAGAAACATGTTCTTGATACTAACTAAAACCCAGTTCTCTTCCAGTTGCCTAGGTATCTCAAGAACTCTAGGGGAACATTCTGTCAATTTTAATTTCCTGATGCCTTCTAATGAATACACTTTCTGACTGCTACAATCTGAGTTGGTTGCCAAATATCCCAGGACACAGATATCCTAAAGATTTTCTTCACCAGAGATCTGTTTCTGATATTCTTTGGGTTTTAGTTTCTTTGTTTATTCCCTCATTTTGATGGATAACATCTGCTTATAGCTTCGAAGAAAGGGCACACATGGGTAAAGTCTTGTTCCTTGAATATACTCTTAGTCTGTCCTTATAATTAATTAGTTTCATATGGTATATATACTATTCTATGTTGAAAATAATTTTCTTTAAAATATCAATTCTTGTTGTGAAGTCCATGTTTGTTCTGTATTTAAAAATCTTTAAAGAAATTTTATGTAGGGGCTGGGGAGATAGCTCGGTGGAATAAGTGCTTGCCCTGAGTTCAATCCCTGGTACTGGAAAAAAAAAAAAAAAGAAATTTTATGTATTTGAAACAGGGTCTCACTATGCAGCTTGGATTCATAGTGGTCCTATTTTCAGCCTCCTCAGCACTGGGATTATTGGTGTGTACCACCACACTCAGACTCAGTGGTAGATTCAGAGCACCTGAGGGTGGGGTCCTGTGGCAAGTGCTACTGAGGATTGAATACCAGTCCCTGCACTTGCCTAACTCTGCTGAGCTGTCTCTCTAGACCTTCTTGTTCTGTTTTTAATCCTTTGTTTCTGACCAGATTTTTCTTTCACTCTTAGAATCTTTTCTTTTCTATAATATTATGAAGTTTGATGATATTTGACCTATTTTCATCTATTAGACCAAGTAGTTGGTGGTTATTTTAAACCTCATTGGCTTGACTTGGGTCATGTGCTTGTCTCTGAATGGGATGCTCCTGGGCTCTGATTGGCTAGCTCTGAGTGATTTGTATCCAGTGATAGCTGGGTGGAACTATGTAGATTGAGAATGAGTATATTCTAGGTGGAAGTATATGAGTGAGAATGTTATTTTTCCAAAGAAGATCATAGTACCTCTACAAAAAAATCTACAAAAGATTTGGCAAACAAATCTCAGAGATGTCCACTGTATACTATAAATAAATTCTTTGTTGCATAGTAGCTTGATAGAAGCTTGACTTGTAGTCAAGATGCTGGGTTTGGAATGACTGATAACTTTGTCCAAATGATCTGAATGGCATGTAATGATTCACATTTACCATTCCAAGAATGCTCTTGAAGATTAAGAGTATTTTGTATTTTATACATAATATGCTAAATTTTGTTCATTTTTACAAAATATCTACACTGATGGATTCCCAAATGCAAAGCAACATAAGCATGTCTTTTTTTCCCAAACCCTGAAAGTTAAGTATCCATTTACTTAGTAAAAGTTTATCAAGTAGGGAGGAACCAAATTATTTGTTTGAAGCAAATGGGGCCACATTCCTAGGATGGGTTTTTTGCCACATGCAGTGCTAGTGAGGCCCTGGTGCCCTGAGCATTTGGGGCTTTGGATCTGACTGAATCTCCCAGTGCATATTAAGAAGGTGCATAGCCCATTCTAAGAATAATAAACTTCTCAGCCAGTCAACTATTTTTATTAAAAAGGCTGAGGTAAAAATAATAAGTAAATTTTTGTGCCAATCTTTCACAAATGCCCTAGCCTATACATTTTAAGGATTTACTATATCCACTTTCTAGGAACAGTTAGTTTTACTTGAATGATAGGGAGTAGTAGGAATAATGTAAAAGTGATTATCATTATTAAAAGCATTTGTTGAAGGCTCCTGCAGATGGACTCTTACATTAAAATTGAATATGCATACATAAATAAGTTAGTAAGTATTAAATATTAGGAAAGATAAAGTGCCTTTTGAGCAGGACTGCCAAATATAATATAAAAAACTCGATTAAATTTAATGTTTATATAAAAACAAATATAGAAAGATTTTAGTGTAATATTTCCCAAATAATGTGTGGGATAAAAATATTTGTTGTTTATCTGAAATTAAAATTTCAAATGGCCAGCAATACTTTCCTGTATTGTTATTTGCTATATCTGGCAGCTGAGCTATGAAGGCATAGTGAATTAATTTTACAAAGGTACATGAAGAGGAGTATCCGAAGTTCTGTTTGTGGAAGCTGAGACTGCCATATTGCCAGCTGGTCAGGCTATCCTCCTTTCAAGGAATTCAGTTCAATTTGAACTATACATGTAGAATGTTTCTTACCCCAAAATGGAGGTGTTGGTGCTAGATATGCAAAGGTGAACTTCCCTTGAGGTTCTTGGAGCTCCGGTGAAAACAGTTTCAAGTGGGAGGTGGCTCAAAAATCATGTGTGCTGAGGACAGGGGCAGGAAGATTATCACTGAGCCCATGGAGATTTGAGCAGACATGATTGTGGGGGAAGAAGGGGGAAGGTAAAAGGATGTAACTCATGATGAGCATATTTACATCCTATGAAAATATAGAAGAGATGTTAATAATGTTCTCCTGCAGCACTCCAGGTTGTTTCCTCCATGGGTTTCAGGTCTGCATGGAGACAAAGTCTCAACAGGTGTTTATTTATCCGGTATTAAGCTTAACACCAAGTCAAACTCCAGAGGCACATTATACGCTATTGGTGTAGTCTAAGAACTAACTCTACATGATGAATTTTGGGGTTTCAGGGTACTCTGAAACCTGATCCCTGGGATGATAGTATGTGTGGGGCACTGTTCCTAAATCCTCTATAGGAATTTAATTATTTCTCACAACAACCCTATGACTTGGGTGCAGCTGTTGTCTCTATCTTGTAGCTGAGGAATGGTAGCGAGGAGTGGTAACTGTGAACACCTGCCGGACCACACAGGTAATACAAAGACGGGAACAGATTGAGAGTAAGAGAGCAGGTAGGAGAAACGGACTGAGAGCTAGGCTGTAACAGGGAGGCTGTGGAGAATGAGAGTGGGTGATCTGGCTCTAGAGCTTTCTGGAGTGAGACAAGGCACAGAAATCCATGCATACCTTTTTATATAGTTTTAATTTTGAGCCAGGAAAAGATTTCACATATCAAACAGCAAACAAAGACGGATCATAGAGAACGGGGGAAGCACTTTTGCAAATGACAAGGGGACCAAGACATGGAGGGAGGGAGGAGGTAGGGAGCAGGGCACAGAAAGGGAAGGAAGAGGACAGAGGCTGTGTTGTGCACAGGCACCAGCGCCCATGATGAATGGAAGCATTATTCACCACAAACATATTCCAAGAAAAATTTTAAAAACTTAAAAGAAGAAAAAACCTGTGGGTTTTCAATTGAAAAAAGAAAATATTTTAAATATTGAGCAATACAGAATTAATTTTTTAAAAACTCCAAAATTGAAAACTAAAATAAATAAGCCGTACTGCCTGTCAAGTATAAGCTTAATCACACAGGAAAAAAAAATTATCTTCACAGAATTTTATTTGTACTAATCTGTGCACCCATAGTAAGACAGATCAGAGCTCAAAGACCTGCAGAACACTGAAACATCTCTTGGTGGCTTTTGGTGTTAGTGATATTAGCTGTGGTGGTGGATACATTGTATCAATTTGGCTGGACTAGCTCAGTATGCCCTGGGGTGTGGGAGGTGGGGAGGAACCCACCTTATGCAGGAAAGACCCTCCCCGGAGTGACTCAGCACAAAAAGCGTATATAAAGGAGTTGAGGAAGACTTTTGAACCCCACTTCTTGGAGGAGTTTGGAGCTTCCCAGCGCCACTACCTTGGAGGGGCTGGATCAATGCAGCCCCCTACTTTGGAGAGGTTGCAACCTTTGTCGCAGCAGCTGCCACTTCCTTAGAGGAGCTCCAGTCTTTGCAGTCCCGGTGGAAGGAAGACAGAGATGCTTGCTAGATGTTGTAGCTGCTGCTCCTCTTCTGCTCGCCACTATGAACTGCTACCATCTGCCTTGGAGCCAGCAGAGTATGGACGGGAACCTCCACTAATTATGAGCTAAATAAAACTTCTCTTCCTTAATTTTGGGTGATGGATATTTTGTCCCAACAATGAGTAAACAGTAACTGAGACATTAGTATTAGAATTCTTAACCCACTATTGCATACTTTTCAGAAAAATAAATGTTTTAGAAGACACAGCTTTAGGTTCAGGAAAAGAAATAAATAGAAATAAAAGAATTTAAGGCAAAAAACTATGTAATGTTAATTTGAATTGGAAAATCTGTCATATGTAATTGATGTTATATATAACCATACCTCTTTTCACTAAAAAAATGTCTAAAAGTACTGACACTCTCACTGTGCTCACATCTTGATTATCGAATTCCCCCTAAAGGAACCAGGTTCCTTAAAGAGGAGGCTGATTCTAGGTCCAAAACTGGTGAAAAGAACACCTGCAGTATCCTGTGTCAGAAGGCAAGAAAGTTCTCACACATAGCCAGCTCCAAGCAGTTTTCACTGACCAAGTGTGGAATAAATTCAGCATCTCAAGAGAATTACCAGATGATCATAAACACTTTTAGTTATAAATCCATAATGAGGGAGGGTGTGTTTTCATTTGTTGCAGGAGGATATAATGTAACATCATATGTTATTCCGGGAAGTGGGAAAAATTATGTATCATGTCACCTTTGAAAGAACTATTAAAACAAAATAATGTGTAAAAGCTCTTTTTTTTTTTTTTTTAAAAATTATGTTTTTGGTTCAGGATCTTGCTATGCAGCTTGGACTCCTAGTTATCCTACTGTTTTCAGCCTCCCCAGTGCTGGGATTACAGGTAGGCACTATTACACTCAGTTTGGCTCAGTGTGCTGGATGGTAGGGCCAGCGCTACATGTGGTGCTGGGGTTCAAACCCTGCTCCCTGTACTTGCCTAACCAGGTGCTTATTCCACTCAGCTATCTCACTAGCCATGTAAAATCTCTTTTCTAAACAAAAGAATATCTGCACATTAATATGGAAGAAATAATACAATTTGAAAAGCATTTATCTGGAATGTCTAAAGAAATGATTGATTTAGCATCAAAACATTTAGGTGAGAGGTTG
Organism: Myocastor coypus; assembly: GCA_004027025.1. NCBI lineage: Eukaryota > Metazoa > Chordata > Mammalia > Rodentia > Myocastoridae > Myocastor > Myocastor coypus. The sequence continues at coordinate 7,178 of PVJA010053753.1, forward strand.
ATGATGAAGAAGATATTCATTTAGTATGTCCAAATATCACCCCAGAGATTACCTATTAATTATAAGGGTCAACTCCTAATTTTTCAGTGGATATACCTGATTATTTCATCCAATGATTGAGTTTAGGATCACTGGTAAATAAGGTGAAAATCCGTGGCTCCTGGTGTGGTCACTCACCTTTATTACTAGCATGGAGTGACTGTGTCAAAATATTTAACCTAAGCCCGATTAAGTCTTAAACACGATTCCAAAGTTATAGGAAAAAGAGGATTATAAAGAAAAGTTAAATGACACCAGGAAGAGACAAGTCAAATAGCTGAAAGGCAATGTGTTTGTATATACCTAGCATAACACTTTATCAGAAAAGCCTGAGTGATCTTTCAGCTTTGAAAGTATGCAGACATTCAGGAAAGGGTTGCCTCCTCAGTTATATGGAATTCCTAATTCTTTCATAAGGATCACACACTGATGCTTTTGGGCTAGGTCTATCCAACTCCAAGGGATTTACACCATGTACAAAGAACAACTCTAGCTTCAACATTAAGAAGCAATTTAAGTTTCAAAAACAATGGGCTCTACCTATAATTGGGGGATTTTTCATAAATAAAAGATGAAATTCTTCTTGTCTAAATAGGAACATTTTGGTTGCTTGGTTCCACTGATTCTTTTTTTGCAGCTTGTTGCATTAAATTCTCATTGGATGTGCACTTGAATGCTTTGCAATGACAGTAAATTAATCTCTAATGTTGAGTTTTAAGATGTTCTTTTGACGTCTAGCTGGATCTTTTCTTGTGTCATTATGTTGCTATGACATGGGTTTAGAGAAGGACATCAAAATCACCTTTCCTAAATTATATTTAAACTTAGAGGAAATACCAGAGAAGCGTATGATTCACTTCTCCTACAGATGCTTCAGCTAAGGGCTCTCCCCGGTTGGAAGGGGGGAGAATCTGGGAGGCAGCAGAGCCCTCATGCCCTGCTTTTGAGAGGAGAAAATTCAGGCTCACCCTTTTGAAGCTGCTAGACAGCATTGCTGCTGAGTGGAGCCACCCTGTTTTTGGAACTGGCAACTCAACCCTTGGCTCCTGTTCCCAGAAGCACCTTCTAGTTTCCCCTTTTTTTCAGGATGTATCAATTTTCTTCCTTTTCTAGTCCACACAGTCATCATTGTTAAGTAGATTGTGTCATATAGTTTGAAGAAATCAATTTATTTTATATCTTACTGTCCTCACAGTCAAACATAGATTATGAATACATTTCTATCTTCTGTATTTTGTATCAGAACTAGGCTAAAAGTAGAGAAAAATGGTTACATTCTCTAGCATATGACATTTAGTCTTACAGGACCCTGTCCCTTTCATTTAAGCCAAGCTTCTCAGCAAGTAATGGTCTGCAGAGTCACCATCACATAGAAACTAGGTACAAAGGCAAAATTTCAAGTGGTGACCAACTTTCTCAATGAGAAATTGGGAATGGAGCCCACAAAGTTGGTTTTAAAATGTTTCAGGTGATTTGTTCTGCACATTAAAATTGGAGGACCCCTTTCGGTCACAAGATTCCCTAAGTTCTTCTATGAAGTCACCAAAATACTCTTCAGCAGCCCCTGTGTCGTCTGATCCATAAGGAAATAATACAACAATGACTTAACATGGTGATGTGATACGAAGGGAGAACAGAACTTATGCAAAAACCTGTCACAGGTTCCGATGATCTGTTTTCTTTACTTTTGGGTGTTCCCAACTGGCAGACGTAGGGTATATTTACACAATGGAGTACTATTTAGTAACGAAGAAGGCAGTTTTATCATTTGCAGCAAGATAGATCCAACTGGAATACATCATAAGGCCAATGTCACATATGGGGAACAAACAAATAAACAAACAAGCAAATGAAGTGGACCTGGAAGTAGAAGAGTGATTATGAGACTGGGAAAGGTACAGGGTGTGGGGGGCCCATGAGGGCTGAAGGGGGTGATGGACACCATCAATCCATGATGATACTTGCATGGAAAGATCACAGTGGATTCCATTAATTGGTGCACTTAATGTGTTAATAGAAAAGGGTGGATGAATGGTATTAACCATTGGCAAGGAGGTTAAACAAATTTAGGATTTGTAGAAAAGATCAGCTCCTTGAAGATAGTACATTTTTAGACTCAGTACAAAAAGGAAAACTCTTTCTGATCTATATTGAAATGGAAGGGCTAATGAACTAATAAAGACAATGGGAAATAGTGGGAGAGATGACAGGGGAGCTGGAATGTTCTAGCTTGAAAGGAAAATTTAAATTATGCTTGTATATTGAACAACATCAACTGTAAACAGCATTAACTGACATTAGCTAATTGACTCATTTGGTTTCAATTCTACATCAGAGAATGAATAAACTCTTCCTGTCTTGTTGCCCCAGAGTGCATTTCACTGTGTAGTCTAAGGCATCAAACACAGGTGGACCGGGATTGAGGATTAGTTGTGGATCACTGCATAATTATCCCTATTCCAGGACAGTAAATAATAATTAGTAATTTTCTGTAGTTCTTTCCCAAACTTTTCATTGGCACAGTTTTTTGAAAGGCAGATTTATTTTTTTGAAGAAAGAACATAATGTCTCAAGGAAGGGAGCATATACCTTGTATAACCAAGGTAATATTTGTTATGTAACTTGTGAAATGTTTCATTTGGCAACATTGTTTAACTTAAATATTCATATCAACAAATAGCCCTGTAGTTCTGTGTGCACTGACAGATCATCTATATATGAGGCTAATAACTTGCATCTTATAAGGAGACACAAATTAAATGCTTCATTTTTTTTTTTGTCTCACTATGCAGTTTAGGCTGGCCTTGAGCTCACTTGTAGCCCAGGCTGGTCTCGAACTTGCACCAATCCTCCTGTCTCAGCCTCCCGAGTGCTGGGATTACAGGCATGAGCCACTAAATGCTTCATTTTTAAAAGTAGCTTCGGAATCCATTGACACTGGCCCCATATTTTCATGCAAACCTTGTTTCTAACTCAGTCTTAGGGAATTGCCTCCCAATAAAACTTGAACGATCTATCCCTCTTTCAGTAGATTGTTTTAGGAATTTTCTGAATTTTAAGTTACCATAAAAAGTGAGCCTGTAGTGGAATATTTATGCCTGTTTTCTCCTGTACCTAATGTTTGAGTAAATAACAAAAGTTTACAGTAAATACAAAAAAGTACTTCACATCAGTGGAAAGCATTTTTATTTATATTTCCCTCACTTAACACCAAGTATATCTACATGTTGCAGAGGAAACTCATGTATGTATATTGGGCAAAATTTTGTTTTTGTTTTCAGACTGCATCAGGTGATAATTATGACCATGACTATCCTTCCCACATAAACAGCAACAAACATGCCCATCTTTTCTTTTTTTTTCTTTTTTTTTTTTTTTTTTTTTTGGCGGGACCGGGGTTCAAACTCACGACCTTGCACTTGGCAGGCAGGCACTTGTGCCACAGAACTATCTCCCTAGCCCCTCTCATCTTTTCTAAAATCACAGAACAAACTAAGTAAGTGAACTAAGGTAAGGATAACACTTTTAAGTAAATAAAAGACAAGATATCAATACACATACAAATGCTATCATAAGTTAATGGCCATGTTTCTTGATCTTGGGCTATGTCATCTTCATGTGTTAGGATGATGATATTTATCAGATATGATTAAAATACTTATTCAGTAAGGGGTTAATAATGATATGGAGATATGAATTTACAAAAAATATTTTTTTTTAAAAAGCTATTTTTGACCTTGAAAGATACAAAAGATGAATGTTTTGTTGTACAGGTCTTGCTTTAACTTGCCCTTGATCACTCAGTGGAAAAGCTTAATTATGAGGCATAAAACACAAAACTAGACTAGTATGATGAGCTGTAAGAGGCTTAAATCAACAGCCTCCAACATTGCCAGTTTTACTGGTAACTCACTGCAATTATGGAACATTAGACTATGTATACATCTACTTCCTCTCAGTTCAAAGAGAAGAATTATTTTTTCTTTCCTTGCCAATATCAATTAGAAAATGTATCATGTCCATACCCTGTGCTCTGTATTTCTATTGTGAGGACAATATGCAATGTGTCAATTATTGCCAATGTACTACTAATGTGTTGTGAAACTATCATATTGATATTTCTTATTAAAAGTAAAAAAAGAGAAATAAAAGAACAAATAAATAGAACATGGTGAATTTTTAGGATAATAATACTATTCAGCATGATTACAAAGTGATAAACACACACACACACACACACACACACACACACACAAACCAGCTATTTTTCCATTGAGTAAAAAGTTATCATTTTCTTATTTTAAAACAATAAGCACAGTATCTTAGGCTCCATAGTAAAAGGGAAAGGAAATAGGGAAAGCATGATTTTATTTAACTAGTTTAGCATGTAGTTAGATCACAAAACCATGAAGGAGCCCACCGCTGGGAGCTGAGCCTGCGCACCCGCTGCGGCCCAAGCTCCAGCACTGAACCCATCAAATAGCCCATTTGGCAATCGTTCCGGTCCACGAGCCTACCAGGGCTACTCAATCCCAAAGCTCCACCTCCACCTACAGACCACATCCCCCAGGATTCAGAAAAGCTAGCAGCCAGAGCCCCAACACAAGAGTCAGGAACCTC
>PVJA010053754.1:0-11798 GCA_004027025.1 Myocastor coypus
AAAAAAAAAAAAAAAAAAAAAAAAAAAAAAAAAAAAAAAAAAAAAAAAAATTGCTGTGAGTTCAAGGCCAGCCTGGGAAATATAGTAAGACCTTGTCAAAAAATAAATAAACAGTGCTCTCTTCGGCAGCACATATACTAAAATTGTAACGATACAGAGAAGATTGGCATGGCTCCTGCACAAAGATGACATGCAAATTCGTGAAGCATTCCATTTTTAAAATAAATAAATAAACAAACACCAAAACCAAATAATCAAATAAACAAAGCCAAAAGAAAAAAAACGAGATTGAAGATCTATGACTATGCACTGAGGCACAAATAAAATCATCAAGCTATAATTTCTATTAATTTTTTTTGTTTTTGATACCAAGGATCAAATTCAGGACCTTGCCCTTGCCAGGCAGGTGCTTAAACCACTGAGCTATCTCCCTGGCCTCATTAAGCTATATTTTCCATTGTTACTCATATAACTATTGAAAAATGTATGTTTTGAATAGATGATAAATTTGTTTTCTACTGTTATCAATAAGGGATTCATGGGATCTAATCCACACATGGATTCTGACCTGTAAGTTCAACTATTGAGTTGATTCTCACTCTATGATCTTAAGGGACATTGACTCTCTCCTTACTTGCCACCACTAATTGGGTCCCATTACCTTTAGAATTCTCCAAATTCTGCAGCTCCATGAATGTCAGCTAATACTATTTATTAATTCTCAGCAAAGTGGGTAGACACATACATCCTAGGACCTGCACCTGGCTGTTTTCAGCATGGTGAGACCTTCACTTACCTGCTGCAGGTGGGACGTCTGGAGTCCTCTTTCTGTGCTGTGAAGCATTAATTGACAGAGCACAGCTCCAGCAGGGAAGGCCTCAGACCCACAAGGCACAGCTGACCTGTGTCAAAAGGTGAGCCCTGCCCTAGCCTCTCCTGGATGGACACTGCTCCAGCCCGGCTCTCAGGGGGGTGTTTCCTTCGGAGGCTGCTAAGTTGACCTCCCCAACTACAAGAACCTGAGTGAAGGTTGCTTCTTCTGGAATTATTCTGGTCTAAGTTCTGTGCTGAGGACTACCGCAAATTATCTATATCACAGTGCTCCATGACAGGCTACTTGGTGACACATCCGTAAAGTATACGCCCTGCAGTCAAGAAAGTAGTAATGAGAGGTGAGCCAGCATCAAAAGATAATTTATTATTATTAAAATATATACTATTAAGCACTTTTATTTAAAACTATTATTATAGTATTTCTAGTGTTTATCTCTATTAGAGATGGTTTTATTTAGTTTTGCTTTTCATTTTTTTCTCAAAGGAAGTAACTTTATTTTCCTATTTCAAAGAAAATGGAAAAATCATAACAGATAAGACATTAGAAAGGATACACAATTTTTTAAAAAAGCCAACATAGGCCTGTGGACTAAACACTTGCTTAGGCAAGAGCACAGGCAGGGACTGGGATTTGATCCCGGCACCACATTTCCACTGGCACCACCCCCGAGCGCACTGAGCCTAACACTGAGACCTGGTGTGGTGGTGCACACCTGTAACACCAGTGCAGGGGAGACTGAAAACAGGAGGATCACTGCGAGTCTGAGCTGCATAGTGAGATTGTACCTAATGTACAAACTGAAAAATAAAAACCAAGCTGATATGTGTCCAACAGTGGTTGTTATATCACATGTTGCTGTTTTCAGTGTAATTGCTCAAATAACCAATTATAAATGTAAAAAATAAAAATTTTCAGCATTCACATATTTAATTTATCATATAATGGTGGCATGTTAATTAAGAATGAATGCAGGTGACTTATAAAACATTTAGAAAATATGGACAAAAGGAAGAAAATTAAAATTTTGTGTAACTTTGCTACTCAGAGAATCACCGCTAACGTTTTAGGGTATAAGTATTCAGTACACAGGCCCCTCCAACAAAAACAGGCTCCTGGTCCACCTACTGTACGTACCTACTCCTTTGCTTGTAAAATGAAATAGTGAGCATCTTCCTCTACCAGGAAGAGTTCTTCAGACTTTAGGGACCCAGACTGCACATCCTGGGTTGGTGATGTGTCTTAGGAACAGACTGCTTGCTGAGCACTTACCCATACCAAGCCTTTTCATGCATAGGAACCAACTGAGAAACTTGCTGTGTTCCACTCCGGCAAGGAGTTTGATTCGACGCTCATTCCCTGCCCTGCTCTAGGAGTCCCCGCCTTTCCAACATTCATCAGTCTAATAGCTGGGGGATCACAGTCCACAACGGTATTTCATTTTTCTGTCAAGGGGCGGCTCTCCTGATGACTAAAAATCATGTTCTGGGCCCGGCAGGATGGCTCAGTGGTCTAAAGCACCTGCTTAGGAAAGCTTGGTCAGCTTCAGGGACCGTGGTTCGATCCCCGGCACCACATGCTGCGCTAGCCCTGCCCTCAGGGCAGGCTGAGCCAGCCATAAAAATAAATAAATAAACAAACAAAAGTTCTGAAACAAGAAAAAAAAAAAAAAAAAGCACGGTCCTTGTCCACCCAAAGTTTTATCAAACCAATGGTTTTGCTGGGATTGCTTGAAAATTGTGTAGGTGAGAAGCAGTGAGGCTGGCATCTGATTCATGGAATGAGATTTCTCATGTAAATATTTAATATTCATATTGCAATGTCTTTAAATTCAGTCTCTTAACTCACAAACACTCACCACATCACCCTTCTTATTCATCAACAAATATTCACTGGTAGTTTGTTATTTGACAAGCTATGTTCTGGGTGTTGGTGACACAAAAGTGAACAACACTGCTAAAGTTCCTAGTTCTTACATTCTAGATGGGAAGAACACACACACACACACACACACACACACACGCACACACGCACACACACACGCACACACACACACACACACACACATTAAAAAAGAGAGAGAAAAAGCTGCAAAGTGTGACATTGCTATGGCAGATCCTAGCAATAGGATCTAGAACAGGATTTAGGGGTTACAAAATGACAGAGAAGGAGGAGAGGTGTTGTATGTTACAGCAGGTTAGGAAGATTCTCACATAAGATGTTATTGGAGCAGAAGCCATGGATAAAGCAAAGAGTGAGGGGCCACCATGCAGCTGTCTGGGGATGGGCAATCCAGAGAGAGGGGAGAAAGCCCAGGCTCTGAGGCAGCAAGATACTTGTGTTGAGCAGGAGAGGCCAGAGCAGTGTGGAGATGCAGGTGAGACTGGAGAGAAGAGATAGAGGCTTTGTTTTGAAGAGGACCTTGTGCACTCTGCTGAGGAGGCTGATGCTGAAGGCACTGGGAGAGGAGGCGAGGATGCCAGCAGGATGGTACTGTGATGGTCCACCACAGCAGTCAAGAGAGTACGTGACTATAGAGCCCTTCTCCCACCTAGGCCTGCCCTACTCTGCCCGGCTGAAGCCCACCTCTCCTCTTAGGGCCACATTAGGGATAAATATAAAAGAAGTGGCACAGGTTTTGATTTTTTTTTTTTCCTATGAGGACTGTTGAGTATTGCATCTGTGTGACAGGCATCAAAATACCTAAGAGTGACAAAGCAGGTTCAGGGAATGTCACCCTCAGAAGTCAATTTGACAAGCTGTGGTCTAGCACTTACAGGATTGAGAAGAAAATGCTGGCAACCCTAGAGAAAAAGCAGAGTAGACGGAGGCACCCAAAACTTCAGTGAGAAGCTGAAAACATAAGTGAGAGACACAAATGCACAGCGTGTACCCATCACTCTGCACTTAATCTCAGTGAAGAAGTACCTGGAAATCTGTGAGTGACAACACGGAGCGGTGGGACAGGCTGCTGGCTGCTGCACTTGCCAGGTATGAGGTATCTGGAAGTTTCTCCTCAAAGCTGAGGCGTCGCTTTTCAACAGAAACTCTAGACAAAGTGGGCTCAGAGTCCAAAGCCTGGCCATGCATCTGCAAACCAGCCCACGCGCCATCCAGTAGGAAGGGTAGATGCACAGTGGACAGCACCGTCTGCTTAGCGTGTTACCGTTCTAGAGAATGTGGGCTGATGAGGTCAATGGCATTTTTGCACACTTCTGCACTCCCAGCTTAGGAAACTGTGTGATACGGAAGGTGCTAATTAACAATCCATAAATGGATGAATTTTAAATTCTTTTAGCGTGTGTGTGTGTGTGTGTGAGACTGTATGTGTGTAAAAAAAAACCCAACATTAATGGGCCCGGTGGGATGGCTCAGTGGTCTAAAAGGCCTGCTTGGGAAAGCTTGGGTGGCTTCAGGGACCTCGGTTCGATCCCCAGCACCACATGCTGTGCCAGCCCTGCCCTGGTAGGGGGGGCTGAGCCGGCCATAAAAATGAGTGAATAAACAAACAAAGGTTGTGAAACAAGAAAAAATAAATAAATTTATATATATATAAACCAACATTATGCTGGGCATGGTGGCGCACGCCTGTAATCCCAGCACTTGGGAGGCTGAGGCAGGAGGATCAATGTGAGTTTGAGACCAGCCTGGGCTACAAAAGTGAGCTCAAGGCCAGCCTCAACTGCATAGTGAGACCCTGTCTCAAAAAGACAAAGAAAAAAGACAATAAATAAAAAAGCCAACATTTTAGTAAACTTAGTGAAACCGAGCTCAGATCCTAGTTCTCCCTGTCTTGTTGCTGTTGTTGTTATTGTTGTTGTCTTTTCCAGTTCCTTTTCCATGGCACTGATAGCACTGAAGCAGACACAGTGGTGCCTGTTTGCAGCCCTTACACTCTAGGAGGCTGACGCAGCACTGCAAGTTTGCTTTCCACCTGGGAAACTTGGTGAAACTAAGTTTTAAAGTAAACAAGAGGAATGAGGGTCTAGCTCAGTGTGAAAAACTTGGGTTCAAACCCTGCATCACTAAAAACAAAACCAGACGCTATCACTGGCCTGTCTGTTTGGTCTTTTCCCACTCTGAAGTCAGCCAGAGACAGCGCCTGCCTGCATCTATGCTTCTGTTGACTTCAGTCTGCTGGTATTTTCTGGTCATGGGAAAGGGCTCAGGCTCCATGCCCTAGAAGTTCTTTAAAGAGCTAAATCCTCAAGGTGACGTTCTACCCACAAAGGGTAGAAACTGGTAGAAAACTACTCCAGATTCCTACCTCTTAGGAATTAATTCTGAGGTACATGTACAGTCTCTCAAAAGATTGAACCCCAATTGCTTGCAGGGTTTCTTCACCCAGGTATGCATTCTCTGCGCCTTTTCCACTTTCCTTGGCCCTCAATCTTATTCTCATATCTGAGTCAAACTGTTCCAAAACAAGTTTGTTTAAATCCTAATATTAGGGGCTTCTTCAGGAAAATCCAAGCTAAGGAAAATCTGTAAATGTATATGGGGTGAGCATATGGAGTTTCTGTGAAGATGAGATATTGCAAAGAAAACATTTGCCAAGCTGTCATGGAGAAAATGCTGTTGTTGAGAGTGCCTATGTAGTGCTTCTGTAGTACCCATTCTTAAGGAGAAATTTTGTGGGGGAACCAAAGTAAAAGAGCTGTGGGCTCCGTAATAGCCATAATGGTGGCAATGAGTGAAAAGAGGCAGAAGCAAAGGTAATGGGGCCCGGCAGGATGGCTCAGTGGTCTAAAGCGCCTGCTTAGGAAAGCTTGGGCAGCTGCAGGGACCGAGGTTCAATCCCCAGCACCATATGCTGCACCAGCCCTGCCCTCAGGGCAGGCTGAGCTGGCCATAAAAATAAATAAATAAACAGAAGCAAAGGTAAGCCACACAGCTAGGAAAAATGATGCAGGTACTAGGTATTGATCTGCTGTGGTACCAACCCTATAGGAAGGAAAACTTCACTGTGGTAGCCAAAGAGGAAAACTACCAGCTCTCCCAAGAAAGTTGATGTAGGCCTCACAGCTAGCCAGAATAGTTTTACTGTTCAACTCTGCAAATGAACCCAGTGGGAGGTGCTAGAACTCTGACTCCCTTGGAAGGGATGGTGAGACCCTGTAGAACAAGTTAGGAAGGGGACAAAGGTACTCCTTGGGGGAGAGTGCAGGAAGCAAACAGAGAAACCAAAGGAGAGCTTGCTTGACAATATTTGATCCTACAAAATAGTCAGAACTGAAAAAGCCCCTTTAAGGCAACAAGAGTTTCTTGTTGAAGTTCCAGCGCTTTCACATCTTATCTGGCATGGACTAGTAAACAAATATGGAAGGGGAAAAACAAAACCCAGTGATGAGGTGAGAAGAGAGAGAGGAAAAAAGAATCAACAAGTCCTCAGTAAAAGCTATTGGCTGAGTGTGGGCAAGGATGTCAGGCTGGCTGTTCTCCTACACCCTGCTGGTTAGGGTTAAAGTGGACCAGGGTGGGGCTGGCAAGATAGCTCAGTGGTCTAAAACGCCTGCTTAGATAAGTGTAGGCAACTACAGGGACCTCGGTTTGATCCCCGGCACCACATGCTGTGCCAGCCCCACCCTCAGGGCAGGCTGAGCCAGTCATAAAATAAAGTTAAACAAATAAACAAACAGAAACACACACACACACACACAAAAAAAAAAAAAAAAACCCAAAATAAAATAAAATAAAAAATAAAGTTTAAAAAAAAAAAAATGGACCAGGATTTCTTGTTGAGAGGGTTTTGTCCTAAAATGCCACCATGAGCTAAGGCAGTTTTGTCTCTTCACCTTCTTTTTATGAAAGTGTAATTCCACCGTGACAGTGTGGGTATGAAGCTGGGTGGGAGAGGAACCTACCATGCTCTGATCGGCATGGCAATCGGCCGCTTCAGGCCTGTGGGCTGGAGTCAGGAGGGCTGAGGGGAACAGCTGGAGAACAAAATTACTTGACAGTTTGGACCCCCAGGAATAGATATTTCCCTGTTCGCTATGGCTGGAGGGATTCTGAACATGATTTCAGGATAAACAGAGTCATAAAGCCTGTCTCTTGTTTTATCAGTGCGATACTGTTGGTGGAGGTGCAGACACTCAGGGAGCTGATAAAATTACACTGGAAGAACAGGTATGTTTTAACTCTTAGCATGACTAACTGTCTTACAAGGTTTAGCCCGAAATATCTATGTCTTGATTGGTGTCCCCTCCGTGCCAGTGCGCTAGGGAACAAAAGTGGACATAGCAATGTAGTAATCTTACAGTTGTGACCTACCAGTGCCAGGGAGTGTGGTCTGGGACCATCTTACTTCTCTGGGGTTCAGCGAGATGCTTAGGCAAAAGATTCTTGTTCTGGCTCAGCTTGGTATTCTCCGTGACTGTCTCTTTGAGAGACCAGGAATGTTGTACTGCACGAGGCCTGCAGTTGAGGTTTTTGTTTTCCCCAGCTTGCAAGGCTTTCAGTGTCTCTGTCTCCATCTGTCCAGTTCTAGTATCTTGGCTAACTGAACAATTAAATTAGTTGTCAATTACTTTTGCTTATGCTCCTTTAGCTGTGCAGTCAGTTTAAGTTTCCTTTATTTTATTTATTTATTTATTTATTTTTTGTTGTTGTTCTTAGGGTCACTTGAGTAAAGGCTTTTCCCACTCAGAGGACATGTGAATTTCCTACCATATCATTTTAAAAGTTTGTTTTAATGGTTGCTTCATCTAAAATATACATTTGAAAATTGTATGAGTCAAGGAATTGTAACTATATGGGTGTAATTTTTTATTCCCTTCATTGATTTGACACGCTATTTATTTATTAGATGTTGTGAAACAGCTTTAATCCTTTTGGGGCTGCATGAAGTACAACAGTATTCATAGTCTGAGAAATTACCAGGTATCTTTGAAACACTCTTTTTTCTTACACAAAAACAAAAAGCACCCACGAGTCTCCCTGTGAATTTTCTCTGTTCTGTGGCTTTATTTGTCCATTCTTTCATCATGACATGGTAAATTCTGGTGTTTTCAAGGTGAGCTTGCTGCAGGTAATCTCAGTGCTCTGCCTGAATTCCTTTTGCCTCTTTTACTTGGTGCTTTGAAGTATGTTAAAGAAATGTGTTTTGAGCTTCAGTATCTTCAGCCCTTTCGGAGAGGGAAAGCTCCTAAATTTAGCCTGAGTCAGCAGATCTCCCCACCCAAACCAATGACTGACGCATGGGCTTATAAAAATTATAAAAACCCACCAACCTTGTCTTGAGTGGGCACAGTTTGGAGGTTAAGTCATTTAGCAGAGCTGTCCGGTCTGGTCCGCTGAAAGTAGCCTTCCTCAAGACTTTAAGCCTGTTCTAGCTGCCACCCCTTTAAGTCCTGCTCGATCCGAGTCTGCTTTAGGGAGCTATTATCTAAGACAGATTTTTTTTTTTTTTTTTCATTATCCAGGCAGAGCATTCCACTAATAGGGAGGAACCAGCCTCCATCTCATACGCTTGAGACTCTATCAACTTGACATCTTGTGCCAGTTGCAGCCAGTCTTTCAGGCATTGAACTAAACTGAGTGGACTAGGGCTTCTGGTGGTTTCTTCTTGTCAACACAGTGGAAGATGCTTTAGAGCTCTAAGCTCAGTTCCATAAAGAATACAAAGATGTTCATTTTTCAGGAATTACTCAGCGATTATTTATATATCCTGGAAATAATGTGCCTGCATAACCGGTTGACATTATTTATGATAACAAAGATGGTACGTGATCACCTCTAATTTTCAGCTTTAAAAAATCATCTGTCTTAGCCGAGTGTGGGTGGCTCACGCCTGTAATCCCAGCACTCGGGAGGCTGAGGCAGGAGGATTGGTGTGAGTTCGAGACCAGCCTGGGCTACAAAAGTGAGCTCAAGGCCAGCCTCAACTGCATAGTGAGAGACCCTGTCTCAAAAAGACAAAAAAAAAAAAAAAAAAAAAAAAAAAAAAAAAAAAAAAAATCATCTGTCTTTGATAAAAAATCAAATAGCACAGTTTAAGGTGAAGCAAATCTTTGTATATTCATCTTCAAAACCTAAGACCTATTTTAGATCACACTCTTCATTGAATATCAATTTCCTGCCACCTACCAGTACCCTTTTGTCTTCACTGTCACTCTCCCTCCTTCACTCCAAATTTGTCCCATTTCCAAAGAGTAGAGCATTTAAACTGTTTTCAGCTTAAAAAAGAAATGCTACAGTGAGCATCCACACTAATCATCTTTGCACACTGATTTAGATGTATTTTGGGGCTCGGTTCCTACTAGTGGCATTAGCAAGCTTGCTCCCAGTCTTGCAGTTTTTAGCACACTCATATTAGCAATTAACAATGACTACTTTTTTGTACCCTTGCCAACATTTGTGTCATAAAAGCTAGTGTATTTTTAGTTCTCCGGGTGGATGGTGGTCATAGGGAGTGAGTTGACTGTCCAGTCAACCCATGCTTTCTCTTTTATCTTACACAGTGGTCACAAGGACGTGGCTGACCACAGCACACTGCTCTCCACCTCTCCCCAACCCTTTCCACATCGACATGTGGCCTGATGACTAGCTATTTGCCAGGGGGATAGGAATAGAAGTTAGAGATGACCTTCAACAGCTATTATAATGAGCGAATCAGACACCTTTTCTGACTTCTGGAAGGATGTGAAAGATGATAAATCTAGGGTGGGAGGCTGTAGGGAGCACCTGAATTATCACCTGAGGGAAGACCACCCAGCCATCTAGAACACCCACAGCAGGCTGTTCCATGATCAAGAAAAGCATTTTAATTTTCTGATATTTAGACGCTCATGTATCTTCCATGCTACTCTCACCTTCATTCTTTTGTAAATCAATATAATGCACTTAAAATTTATTTTTTTGACATGTATTTTTCCCCACTATGAATTATGGGTAAATTAATGTACTGATATTTCTCTCAACTCTTTAACTTTATCATCTATTCTTTCTTAGTTGTTTCATTTTTAGTTGCACTACTGATATTATACCATATACTAGGTTTATTTTCTTACTTTATATTTTAAATGACAATAGACACATTGACTTGATTTTATTAGACTTAGAATCATTCATTCTTTGATATAAAATAGATGATCACACTTGCACCACACTGTCTATTCTTTCTGCTTTCTCAGTTTTTTAAATTATATTTTGGTTTTGTGTTGCTAAAGTTTAAAACCTGTTTATACTATTTTATTCCTATAATTACTGTTATCTGAATTTTGAATTCTACTGAATTCAAAATTGTGGGCAGTACTTTAAAGCATACTTTTTCCCTTACTACTTTCATTAATTTGATTCATTGCCAACCCAATTTTGTCAACCAATAGTTTCTGTACATTTGAGAAATTATGTCTCCTGCCTTACTTGTGAACGTTACCATTGTAAAGAATTCTATCATTTGTTTCTTATATCACATCACTTGTTTTTATCTATACCGTCAAAAAAATTATGTGTGTGCAAATTTTCAGCAGTCTGTCTCTGTCTCTGTCTCTGTCTGTCTGTCTATCTGTCTGTCTGTCTCTCCCCTCCCCTGCCTCATTTTCCTTGGTATTAAATATCTTTTTTTTTTGGTAGGACCAGGGTTCAAACTCATGATCTCGCACTTGCCAGGCTGGCACTTGTGCCATAGAACTATCTCCCCAGCCCCTGGCATTAAATTTCTTATCTCTTATTGATGTTTAAATTGTTATCTTCTATTGATATGGAAAAAAAATCTCTGTTTTGATGAAGATGTTTTCTATTCCATTAACTACACAATCTTTTTTATGAAACAAATTACATGCCTTTAATCATCATGACTAATGATTAAATGTTGGTCTTCCAAGCCCAAATAACTTTTAGGCTTTTGTCCTGTTTCCTCTGTCATGCCTTTAACCATTTGAATTCTTTCCTCCATGACTGGGATTTCATCTTTGGTCTAAGCAGTTTTTTACTTGACATTTTAAATGGTGTTGCTTTGGTCCTGATAGATTTTCTTAGATTTCAGGAGATAGATGTAAATCACTAGGAATTTGGATATCCGCTTTCAAAACCGTGATATAAATGGCAGTGCAACACACACACACACACACACACACACACACACACACACACACACACATCCTGCTTTACCTTTCCTTGATTCATTCAATTTAGCAGGTGATGTTTGGCATATAGTCTGGCATAAGCCTGCTATTATGCTTTAGAAGTCATTAATTTTTTTTTCCACTTGTGTGTTTGGTACAGGGTCTCACTACACAGCTCAGACTCATAGTGATCCTCCTGATTTTAGCCTCCCCTGCACTGGGATTACAGGTGTACGCCACCATACCCAAACTCTGTTGTTGGCCCAGTGCGCCCCAAGGGGTGGGGCCAGTGTGGCATGTAGGACCTGGAATAGAACCCTGGTTTCTGCACTTACCAAAGCAGGTGCTTAGTCTGCTGAGCTATTTTGCCTGCCCCATTAATTTTTTTCTTAGTTCAAGTGTTTCCCTGGGAAAAACATTTTTCCTTTTTTTTTAATTTTTTTTTTCTTGTTTCAGAACTTTCGTTTATTTATTTATTTTTATGGTCGGCTCAGCCTGCCCTGAGGGCAGGGCTGGCGCAGCATGTGGTGCTGGGGATCGAACCGTCATCCCTGCAGCCACCTAAGCTTTCCTAAGCAGGAGCTTTAAACCACTGAGCCATCCTGCCGGGCCTGGAAAAACATTTTTCTGAACTGTCATCAATATCAGCATCATACACAAACCATGGATTTCAATTACAAATCCACTTCAGAAAATCAGCAAAACAAAAGCAAGGTTCTATTTCATAATTTCCAGAAAATGAACCAGTACCAACTTTGTCTTGAAACTCTTGGGAGTTGTTTGCAAGAATCAGTGATTTTTATGTCCAGTTTTGTACTTGTAAGTTTTGGATTCCCTCCAGTAAACTCATAAACCTTGCAAAAATTGGAAACAATGAAACCAATTAAAATGTTATTCAA
>PVJA010053755.1:0-11826 GCA_004027025.1 Myocastor coypus
GATTTCAGGAGTGTCAAGCCTTGCATGGTAGAGCAGCCTACACAGAAAACAGCTGCTTACACCAGGATAGCCAAGACTTGAAGAGTATGAAGCTGGAACGGAAGATACACCCTTGCAGGGCAAACCCCAGGGACCTACCTCTTTGGATAGAGTCCTATTTCCTGTCAGCTCTTCAGCCATCACAACTAAGGGATGCAATCACCTTCCAAAAGGCTACCTCATAGTATGCAGGCCTTTAAAGGGTATTTATTCTGAGAAAAGCTTAACTACAAAAATCAAGCAGCGGGTTAGACTGGGTCTATAGCTCATGGATTTCCATTTTCCACTTAATAGTAAAATTCAGTGGGACTCTGCAGAGAGGTGGGATTGAAGAAAGCCAGATCAGAGAACAGATACAACAGCAGTGAAGTCAGAGCATGCAGTGGGGTTGCTTCAGGATGCATAGCATGGCTGCATATGAGAGGAAGTCCACTTTTCCCATAGAGAGATGGCTGTGCACAGGGAATTCCAATCTAAGAGCCTAAAGGCAAGAGAAAGGAGTAGGCTACTTGGGTCAGATTCTTCCCCAGAGTTCCTCATTGTTGTGAGAATTGTACAGTTAAGTGTATTATACTGCTCATTGTAGCCTGGGTGGACAGTACCGACCAAAACTGTAATAATTTATTTATTTTTCTTCTTATTTATTTTCTCTTTTATTTCCACTCTTTTTTTGGCTTCATTACTTTTCTTACTTTGAGGTATCATTTTGGTAACACATATCTTGTATAACACTGTTGTCATACATTTCATATGGCCATAGTTATAGCATTTAATGCTATATCTACATTATCTATAATAATTTAACATACTTCTATTTAGCAAACTATTGTAAATAATTATATTTTATCTATAATAATAATAATAATAATAATGAAGTTAATTGCTAGAAAACACATAGTTTTATCTTATTTTCTTTTATTTGTCTTCTAACAATCCTCCTTACTGATGTAGACTGCATTTTCTGACCTATATAATTTTTTTTCTCTTTGAAAAACTTGTTTTAATATTTCTAAGCACAAAATTCTACTGGTGACAAATATATTTATTTTTTAAACAACTTTATTTTGCTTCATTTTTGAAGAGTATTCTAATAAATAAAGAGTTTGGGATTTTTTTTTCTTTTTATTATATATTTTTTATTTGTACAACAATACATTGCATATTGTTGTCTTCATAGTTGTTCAGAATACAAGAAGCTGACATGATTTCTTGTCTAAACATCATTAGTACAGATTTTTCTTTTCACTGCACAAAGAGAAAGTAACTGTATATATAGTCCAATAGTTCATAAGAATAGTAGACTATCAGCTCATCTGGCATTATTGGAAGCTTTGACTTGAGCCTTTTACAGCTTAGCATATTAATGTGACTTTCATTTTTACACTTTATGGTTAGACTTTTCTGTTGGATGGTAAAGACCAAGATAAACCAAGACTTATATTATAAAAAATGTAACTTTTTTATCTGACAATGTCATTCAGGTCCCCTCAGGATTTCCCTTGAAACCATGTAGTGCGGTTTGCAGAACTTTTGCTGGTGTCAGCCATCTGGATGAATCATGGCCATTGTTTGACCAATTTGCTCTCACTGAAAGCCTGAGAGAATATGTTCTCTCTAAGTGACTCTCCTTAGGCACACTTTGTGTCATCGATCACTTTTCTCTGTGTAAACTAAAACCATGTTTGGAATAACTATCACTCTGTTTTTCTAATTAGGCCCTACTTCTTATGTCATGTCAATTATTGCTGTATTCTCTCTCAAGTAAATGTTCGATTAAAAATGAAAAAAGTAATAAAAGAGAATATTGGACAAGGAATGAAGGCCATAGAAGTGTACCACTACAATTTTGTAAATGGCTAAGTTCCTAAATCTCTCTGTAACAATTCACTATTGCTTTTTTTTCACATTCTATGGAGACTTAAATCTTAGAATATTAATAATTTATGGAAAATAGCTGTTTCATGTTATGTCTTAGGCATTTGACATTCAGAAAGATAGTGATGTTAAGTTCAAGTGCCTATGTTACAGGCAATAATGTCATTAAGCTTCTCTTCTGGAGGGTTAACAACTTAAGTTTCCAGATCAAATAATTAGAGAAAAAGAATAGATACAAGAATAGCCAATATTTTTACTCTAGTCCCTCAAGGTCAGTGAGGACATAGGACATAAAAGAAACTGTACTGTAACAGCCTATAACTCAGTGGAGTACCAAATTACCTGTGAAAGGAGATTATATTTTCTTTTTTTAACATTTAATATTCTACCTTCGTCTTTCTGGTGAAGTTTCAGATGTCACTAGCAGTGTAATTCCTAACCTTGCTTTAAGTTACAAGTTAATTTCACTTTCCTCCCACCTCTTTGTCCCAAGAAATCTCTGTCTTATACTTTCTACAGTTTTAATGTTACTTAGGTATAAGTGTTTGGGTATTCATCTTGCCTGAGGTTCTTTGTTCCTCTTTTATACATGACTGGGTACGTGTCATATTTGGAAATTTTTAGCTATTATTAATTCAAATATTTCTTATTTTTTTCTCTCTTGCTTGTATCTTCTATCCATCTGATATTCTAATTTGTCTTAGTTACTTTTCCCTTGTTGCTGGGACAAATACCTGACACTCAAATTAGGGAAGGAAAGGTTTATTTAGCTCACAATTACTGGAGGTTTCAAACCACATTCATTAGGCTCCAAGGCAGAGTGGCAAGCAGCAGAGGGCAACCTTACATGGTGGCACACAGAGAGCAAGGTTGACGGTAGAGAGTAACAGCAGCTCAAGCTGCTAACATCTCTTCCTTCCTTACACTGAAATTCATATTACCTGCCCCAGCGAGGGTGCAGCACCCACACCCACAATAATCACAAATTGCAGAAGTCATCCCATGACTGAATGAGGCTCTGGAGGGACACCTATACACAAACAATAACATAATTTTATACCTTACATTATAATATTTTGTCCATACTTTTTGGATATACTATTTTATCTCTTTCATTTATATATGCATATTTCAGATTTAGAAGTTTCTATGGAAAATTGTTGACTTCCGTGATCGTCAATTCTGTCTTTTCTAGAGTACTGAACACCCCATTAAACTTAGCTTTCTCCCCAGTATTTTTGTAATTTCTAGCATTTACATTAGATTCTATTTTAGACTTTCTATCCCTCTGTTTGCATGGCTTATTTCTTCTTCCATGTCATATACTATTTAAATTAACATTCTTGGCATATTAATCATAATTGTACTGTTCATTCCAACATCTCAACTATATCTGCTTCTGCCTCTGATGGTTCCCTTGTCCCTTCAGGCTTTTCCTTTACTTTGCCAGGCTTTGTAGTCTATTTTAAATGGAAATGCTATCTATTGAGTTAATGGAACTAAGTATGATAAGCCTTCATAGTGCTGGGCTCCATGATTTTCTGAGTTAGGGGATTCTCACTGGTTATTGTAATACAACGGTAGAGGTGAAAGAGTTGTGTAAGTATATAATTGTGTGCCTTTATGTTCTTAAACCATTTGAGATGTTTCTAAAATAGAATCAGAAGAATATAGTGTGATTTCCTGCAATTCCAGTATTATGCCAAATTTTTGAAGAAGTGATAGCAAAGTATTGGACAGATGGAAGTGATCAATAGTCATATGGTTAGACCTTAGCTGCTTAGTACTTGCAAAAGAGAGGAGGCACACTCTCTTCACATCATTGGTTGAGATTTTGTTAGGCTCTGACAAAACAGTTTCCGCTGAAGAAAACATCTTATTACAGGAGAACAGAGAGTTTTTTGGGGGTTATTTCATATTTATTATGTAGTCCTCTTCTAAGGACAACTAAAAGTAGAAGTAAGAAAATTGTGAGACCACTTGGAGCTGGGTTCTTTTAGATCTGGTATATACTAGACCTCCAACAATTTTTTAAGTAAGAATTTCTAATTTAACAATGCTTCAACTTCAGGATTTTGCTCTTTTGCATTTTTCCCTGTAAAGTCTGATCTATGTACCTAATCATCTTTTCTTTCTGGGGCTAGCTGTTTGCCTTGTTTTAAAATCAAACATGCAGTGAACCTAAGAATTATTGATTTCTTAACTTGTGCAACTTTTGTCTTCTGGCAGTAAAGGGAATGATAAAAATCTAAACTCTGTTTAGATTTATCCAGGAGCCAGAACTTAAAATATTGCTTAAAAATATCTACCTAAAGTAAGCATTCCCTATACTCCATCACCTAGCTATGTTGAATCAAGGATCTAACCATTTGGAATGTAAAGTGATATAGAAATGAACAATGAAAGGAGCCAAAGATAAATACTTCCACCTTGTAAAATTCTAAATCCTCTGTATAAATTAGTAAATTCATGAAGATCTTAATTTGTTGACTTTGCTCACAGAATGGCCATTTTTTTCCTAGTTTTCATTAGCTTGCTCCTGCAATCTGAGTTTTTCCGTGGTCTTTATTTATAATCACGTTACCTGCTGTTTTATTTATGGGCCAATTTACATCATTTGGGAGTAGACAGGGAGAATTTCACAGTGATTTAGGAACCAGCTGCATAGAGTAACTTGCCATGTTTTTCCTTGACTATGAAGAGAACATCTGCTGAATGTGCTAGATGGATGTGTTTTTGTCTTCACAGTGAATCAGAAATCTTGTTGTATAATCATTCTGGAAGGAAAATGTTACTGTGGTGCTTTGAAAGAATCCAACATGTAAATAACAATTTGCTAAGACAGCCTGGCAGAATGATGTTCTATTTTAATGTCTTGAGTAAAACGTACCATCACTTCTCAGAGTGGAGAAGGCAAAAGAAGCTGAAGCCCTGCTTGCCATGGTCTTCAGGTTGTTAAGTCTCCTGCTGAGATAACACGGGGAATAATAATAATCGGCAGAAACTGTCAAGATTCACTAGGTGGTTATATGCCAATCAGTAATATTGAAGAAAAATATCTTTAATGAAGCAGGAAAAAAGCCTGACTAAAAACTGTTACAATTTATTTATTTATTTATTTATTTATTTATTTACTTATTTACTTATTTATTTTTTGTCTTTTTGAGACAGGGTCTCGCTATGCAGTTGAGGCTGGCCTTGAGCTCACTTTTGTAGCCCAGGCTGGTTTCGAACTCGCACCAGTCCTCCTGTCTCAGCCTCCCGAGTGCTGGGATTACAGGCATGAGCCACCACGCCCAGCATAAAACTGTTACAATTTAAAGTAGCTGTTTTAGCTTGGAATATAGTACACTCACTAGCAGCTAAGAAAAGAATTCTCTATTTTTTGTTATGCCATCTTATTGGAAGTGGATGATAATATCTCAATTTCTTGATGTAGATAAATCTGACAAACTGCATTCTTCACAAAAATTCTTTCAGTTAATCATAACTGGGTTCAGCCTTATTGTATTACTGCTACAGAATCCTTTTGCCTCATAATTGTTATACATCACAACTGGTTATACACCTACTTTGGCAATACAGATATTGTGTAGATGGCAATAAGCAACATCATCAATATTTCTTTACTTGTTAGTTCTTCATAACCTTACAATAGAGAAATTGTTTCTTGTTTAATTCATGCAAATGTTCATGCAAAATGTCTTCTACAAAATCCTTAAATATTATGAAAATAGTAAATTAATAACATTACACACATGGCAATGATATAGAGTCAATTTTATCTGCCTGTGCCCCAATCACATTAACCACCCATTCTCTGATCAGTTGAGTGAGTACCCACCTGCCCCTTTGATCCCTTTACACTGTATACTAATAGACCTTTTCCAAAAGTACTTTTGCTCTTCATTCCTTTTCTCATAGGGCACACATTGTAGTGGCACTACACCTTATAAAAACACCCCTAGAGTTTTAAATGACCTTATCCCTGACCATCTCTGTACTATCTGTTCTCAATATCACTGACCTTCCTTCTTTTCCTCAAGTTAGTTTCATCCAATAAAATGAATTTTGTAGATTCACATCACTTTCCACAGCCCTCCTTTCATGCATATTTGGCCTAAGATAATGCTAAGTCTTCAAAGAAGCTTTCCTTATTCCATTCTCCTCTTCAATATTACGTTAGTTCTCTTATAAAACACTCTCAATTTCATATACTGTTGTTTTCCACTCTCATCACTAGTAAATACAGTAAATACATGGACATGAAAATGATAAGTATCAAGCATATGTTTTGAGACATGTTTGACATTTCATTGAGGAAGGAATACATATTCCAAGAACTGTATTCTTGATAGGTTCTAAAATCAGTTGATACACACAAGCATAAACTAAGAAAAACAGACAAAAATTGGAAGAGGAGAGTAGAGTAGATATCTATTGAACCAATGACAATCATAAAAATAGCTAAAATGTTAGTATTTATTTTTTTTTTGAAATGAAGATAAGTTTAATTTCACTACATTTTGACATAAAGAAGCTAAGGCTTAGAGCAAGAATGAGATCTAGTCTAGTCACCAAAATTAAAAGTGATAGAGATTAAAAACTATTTTTGAAGTGAAATTTTTCTTGACACTATTATAAAATTATAATAAAGTATGAAAGGTTCAGAAAAGCTTAAGACAATTTTCCAGCACATTAGTGTACAGTAAATCCAGCTTCACTCTTCAGTGTGCTTCAAAGTTTCAGAACATGTTAGTACATTGCAATATTTGATGCAATGCATATTGTTGCCCTATTTGTCATACAGAGCACAGGATGTAGATGTTATGATTTTTCAAATCATAATTGGTACAACAAAATTTCTTCTCACTGAACTAAGAGAATGTAGTTTCATACATAATCGATAATTGCAGTGGGTTATTGGTAAAACTGGTAATGATGGAAGCTGTTGATTTAAGCCTATTATAGCTCAGCATTTTAATCTAGCTTTGTGTTTTATGTCTCGTACTTCAATTTTTCTGCTGGGTGATCAAGGGCAATTCTAAGCAAGACCTGTAGAAAAAAAAAAACAAAAAAACATGTAACTTTTGTTTCTGTCAAGGTCAGTCAAATTCACACAGGAATTACTAAGGAACCATGTACAGTGCTTTCTAGAAATGTTGTCAGTGTCAGCCATCTGGATGAGTCACAGCCATTGCTTGGCCAGTTTGCTCTCTGTGAAAGACTGAGAGAATGTTTTCAATCTAGGCGACTCTCCTGTGGCACACTAGGTATCTTCATTTCCTTTCCTCTGTAGACCCTTAAACTTCTTGAAGAGAAAATTTTGGAAATGACTGAGTTATAGGCTGTTATAGCATAGGTTCTCTTATGTCCTGAGCTCTCACGTACCTTGAAGGATTAGGGCCAAAATATTGGCTGTCCTTGTAGCCTTTCTATTTCTCTAACTTTTGTTCTGTACACTTATATTCTTAACCCTCCAGAAGTAAAGCTTGGTGATACTATTACTCAATAACACAGATACTTCAGCATGACATCACTGTCTTTCTGAGTATTTGTACAATGATTACTACACTGCATTTTGTTCTCTTTGTTGTAGTTGTTCAGAGTACAAGATAAAGATGTGATTACTTATCTAACCATCATTAGTACAGATCTCTCTTTTCATTGCGCAGATAAATTAGCTGCATATATAGTCCAATAGTCCATAACAATAGTGGATTAACAGGTCATCTGGCATTATCAAAAGCTGTTGACTTGAGCCTTTTACAACTTAGCATATTAATATGGCTTTCCTTTTTAATACCTTGTGGTTAGACTTTTCTGCTGGATAGTTAAGAAAAATATAAAGCAAGATATATATTACAAAAAATGTAAATTTTGTATCTGACACAATGTCAGTCAGGTACCCTTAGGATTTACCCTGAAATCATGTATTGCAGCTTGCAGAACTTTTGTCAGTGTCAACTATCTGGATTACATATAGCAATCACGGCCATTGCTATGTGTTAGTATTTGATATAAATTTCAGATGTTTTGAAATTTTTGGTTTTGACATGTAATATAATATCCTGAATTAATATAAGTTTTATTTAATATTTGTTTTAAAGTTATCATGCTTAAATACTATCTACAGACTATTTTTTTTTTTGCAAATTTGCCTAATCACTAAATGTATTCATAACACCAAAATCAGTACGCACTGAATTTTTATATATTCATAATGGACACCTATATAGAGAGCCACAGAAACACTGAGCAACCGAGTAAACTTTGACAACACTCTCAACTGTGACAGCACAAGAAAACATGCTATGTATTCATCAGCATTCCCATTGTTTAGGAACACTTCAGACCATGAGTAGAAGTTCCAAGATGGAATCATAATGGGGGCAGCATAGTTCATGGCTGCTGGGAAGACCAGAAAAATAGTGTAAGAATGGAGGGAACTAACTACAGTCTGAAACACATCCAAGGAGCACACCTCCATGATCCACCCAGACATAGCCAGAAGCATGCTGCACTAGTTTTCTGCTAAAATCCAGGAGTAATGAAGGTGACACATTGCTCTAACTGACACACTTTACTTGTTTGATGTAGAACTCTAGGGTTTGAACAAAGAAGGACGCTATAAGCAGTTCAGAAGAACAGAAAGTTCTTCTCAGCCAACAGGAAGGGGTCTGGAATTCAAATGGTTAGTTGGATATTCTAGGACAGGTCATTTGAACCTCAGATTTTGGTTTTCTGTCTTAATATATATCATAATACTATCTGACAAAATGAATGAATTCCTGTGACTTAAGGTAATATTTTATGACATATATCTACGTGCCAAATGAATATCTACATGCATAATAATTTCCCTAGAAACAGTGGGTAAGTACTAATTCTCAGTTCCTAGCAATTTTCAAAATATCACTAATGTAAATAAGAAAAGATTGGACTTTGGCATAATGGTGGCAGGTAAATTAAAGTTAATGGCTCTAGTAAAGAAAAAGTCACACATTGAAAATGGATGGTATCAGTACAAAGCTTAAAGTCAAAATAAACTTAAAGTCAAAATAAATGTTCAGCAAGAAATTAAACTAACTCTCTGAATTCATAGCTATTCACTGAGATATACACAAACAAAAGTATAACAGAAAAATAAGCTTTACTTGAACTGTCATCGCCAAGGGAGTCTTTACACAAGACAACTGTATGTTACAAGTACAAGCATCTTTCACACTGCTAGCATGTATGCTTTGATTTCCTCCCCTTTCTTGTAGTCCACAGCGGACATCTTTTTGGTTTTCCTATGGTTGTGGCGAGTCTCTCTGAGGCAGCACCTGCATCTTCACCTGGCAGCTCACTACTGGTCTCCCCATGTATTTGTGCACCTCCTCCACCAAAAACATTTTGGTTTTCCTCTTCCATGAATGACCTTATGTGAATTACATTCCCAAACCCCTAAGAAATCTTTTCTGTGATATTTTACACTTGTTGTTTTCTTTACAGTGATTGTAAATATTTATACCACACAAGTTTAGGATTAAGTAAAACACAACCACTCCTCTATGCTTTGTTTTTAGAGTGACATCATAGATGTTGTATAATTCAACAGCAATATATACTCTGCCTTTGATTTTTTCATTTTTTAAAATTTCACTGTCAATATTTCCATCACAATGTAACACTGACATCAGCAATGTCAGTTTGTTTTGCTTTGTCAATTATTAGGCCAATGTCATCTTCCTAAAATCCAAGTATCACACTGTACATTTCTCACATTTGACATTATATTATTTTATTTAGATTTTGTGCTTTGTCCCTGTGTATAGTTCCTCTGCTGGCAAAGCTGTGCTCTATTAGCAAACGTAACATCAATTAGAAGCCAACAAACCAAATGATAAATGTCACATTTCAATTGGTTTGAGAAATGGGAGCAACAAGTCTGTTCACAGCATTAATTTGTTTTATTACTATGCAAACAAGGTCCTGAGTGACTGACTTCTAAGATAAATGTCTAAATTGAAAGCATAACAAGTTTTCAAATCTACAAGAGCATAAATTTATATTATTGTTTTTCCATAAGTCTTGTACATTCTTATGACCACCATAAGAAATCTGTCGTAAATATATCACATCTGTGAATGCTTTCAGTTCAGCGAAATACACTTCTGAATATAGTTTAGGATGCATACAGAACATTTTGTTTTGCATTTTATCTATTTATATTGCACCAAATATTGCTGCATTTTATCTCTTACAGTTTCCAACAGTGAATGGGAGTCCTGAAATTTTGTCCAATACTTTCTCCCTTGAAACAAATTCAACTTCATTTTTTGCCCTAGTTCTAACATTGCATCATTCCGCTGGATTGTGTGGCCATTACAACACTGCGATTGGTCATGGATGTGAACACATGAATGTCTGCTTTGTCATCTGAATTAAGTACATCTGTACTCTATTCTTACATCAGTTGATACTTGTTCCATTTCACTGTCATAGGAACTTTGGTTCACATGGCCAGCATCAAACTCATCGTTTTCCATCCTTTCACTTTTAGCTTATGAGTTTCTTTGAGTTAAGTGTTTCTTTTATACAGTTTCTTGTTGGATTTTGCTTCCTTATCCACTCTGCTAGTCTATTTCTTTTAATTAGAGAGTTGAGTCCATTTCTATTGATGGTTATAATTTAAATATGTTGACTTATGATTGACATGATGTCTACTTACTACTGTTTGCCTCTTTTTCTCCTGTGTTTAATTGAGTAGCCTATTTGGTGGGATCTTTCTGTTCTCATTTCTTGAGTTTGAGTCATTTTGGTCCCTCTCTAAAATATTTTTTTAGCCAGGCATGGTGGTGCATGCCTGTAATCCTAGCACTTGGAAGGCTGAGGCAGGAGGATCGTTGTGAGTTCGAGACTACAAAAGTGAGCTCAAGGCCAGCCTGAACTTCATAGCAAGACCCTGTCTCAAAAAGACAAAAGAAAAATTTTTTTTTTTTCAGTATGCTGTGTAGGGTTGGTTTTGATGGCATGAAATTCTTTAGTTCTTCCTTGTCGTGGAAGTATTTCACTTCTCCCTCATACTTGAAAGAGAGTTTTGTGGGGTATAGCAGTCTGGGCTGAACTTTGTTTTCATGGAGCACTTGAAGCACTCTGATCCATGTTCTTCTTGACTTCACGATTTGTGAATAGAAATCTTCCATTATGCTGATGGGTTTTCCTTTAAATGTGAACTATTTCTTTTCTCTAGCAGCTTTTAGTATATTATTCTTTGCTGGATTTCTGGAATCTTGATTATTATATGTCTGGATGTGTTTTTAGTCGGGTTGATGTTATTTGGGGTTCTGTGTGCTTCAGTTACCTGTATGTCCAATTGTTTTTTCATATTTGGGAAGTTTTCTGCTATTACTTCTGCCCATATTCTTTTAATATCCTTTGTATTGACTCCTTTCTCATCGATTCCTATTAATCTCACATTGTTCATTTTTGCATTATCTTGCAGATGTTGAATTATTTTTTCCTGCATCCTAGTTATTTTTAAGAGATCCTTTCTTATCTTTTCACTAGCTGCGACTGTGTCTTCTAGATCTGAGATTCTATCTTCACTGTGGTTCATACGGTTTTGCCAGCTTGTGATTGAGATGTTATTTTCTTGTATATCTCTTTCAAACTGTTTCATGCGATCGATTTCTTCCTTATTTCACTCAGAGAGTCCATCATTTTTCTATTCTCCTCTAATTTTTTATTAATATCTTCTTTAATAGTAGTAAAGTCTCTCATTACAGTTATTCTCTCTCTCTCTAATTCAGAGATTATTTCTGCTCCATTCTCTTCTCTACCTTCCTGTAGTTGTTCCTCTACTTTACATGCTATTAATTTAGACATGTCTTTTTTAACTTCAGTGGTTATTTCTGCCCTGGTTTC